>NIUQ01000853.1:0-38733 GCA_002796945.1 Plectus sambesii
AGGTCGTCGAGCGAGTCAAACGTCGCCGCCGGTGCTTTATTCGGTCGGAGAACCGCCGCTCGAGCTCAAGTCGACAGACGCGCGCGTTGGCGACAACATAGGCTATATCACTTTCGGTATGTGTGACAGTATGATCAAACGAAAGACAGCTGTTAACCCATAAGAAGGGGAGAGGGATGACAGGGAGCCCCATAATGTGAATGTAGGGGAAGAGAAGATTGGATGTCCTGGGTGGATGCCAATCGAACTCTATAAGAAGCATTTCTCTTCTGTTAGCCTTAAAATACGATCATTTCTCTCTTCGTACCCAATTTTCTATTATTGTGCATTCATCTGAGCATGGGAGTGTGTATGAAACAAACTTCACTTTGTCTGTTTTATACAGTTCGCTTTCGTTTCAGTGCTGTTCCCGCGACACACGAATAAGAACGTCCGCGATAACACGATCAATTTGATTCACACTTTCCGCGACTACTTGNACTTCACTTTGTCTGTTTTATACAGTTCGCTTTCGTTTCAGTGCTGTTCCCGCGACACACGAATAAGAACGTCCGCGATAACACGATCAATTTGATTCATACTTTCCGCGACTACTTGCACTATCACATCAAGTGCTCCAAGGTGAGCCAATTATTAGCTGTCATTCGCACTGCCGTACCTTCTTGCGATCGCAGTTGCTGTCGAGCGGACAGAAAGTTGTGCATTCCTCTGTAAATAGTAGCTCATGTATATATGGTCGAAATCGTTTTTCAACGTCATTTGAACGCAGTGTTTGTTTTAAGCTCTTTAATGTCCTTCTTTAAGAGGATCTCGAGTCAAAAGAATTCGTTTTGTTAATTATATGCAATTAGCGATGATGAATTTTGCATTAACTTTCTTCCAGATGACCTTTGCTCAGTGGAGTGAAAGATGTAACCAATGATAATCAACTATATTTAGGCCTATATTCATTCCCGAATGCGAGCAAAGACGACAGAGTTCCTCAAAGTGCTCAACCGCGCTCGACCGGAGGTGAAGTTAGAGAAAAAGACCATCACGTGAGTTTTTCGCTGATCAGCGTTGAGGGGGATGGGTCGTGACTCAGTCCCCATCAAATTGCTCAGCGGCGGCGGAACCGCGCGGACCGTTGGCTCGCATCTGTTCAAAATGTCGATTTAAAGCCGGATGCGAACCGGCGCCATTGGTTCCGTCCGTCCACTCGCTTTTCTCAATGGCGAAAGAAACGAGCACCACATGGCGCCGCGCCACATCTCACCCCCGTCATTTCCAGCTGCTGATTTTCAGACTCGACTATACAATGTCTTTTTTTTCAGTGGCCGCACTTTCCAGCAAAACTGACGCGCCGCGCTTTAAGGACGAGCGTAGAGTCGTCGCCGTCGTTCGAATGCCAACGTTAATCATGCACACGCCTCTATTTAATCCTTTGATCGAAACGTAATCTTCTGGCTATGTTTACTTTGCTGCATATGTGCGGATTACTGCACGACGTAAACTAATCATAAACGAGCTCACGCCTAATTGCGATATTTTGCGTACAACATAACATAGAGCGACGACATTTATTCACGAAATACATCAGATCGGATATTAGCTGAGAGTAGAGGATCCTGATTGGCAGTGGAACTTCATGACTACTCTCGTGCACACATGCATCTTTTGGAAACCAGTTGACATTTACAGCGTTATTACAGTTTTTACATTGCGGTCGAGTAGGGTTAATGCGATATAATACAGAAAGTGGGAAAGGGATCTGCGCCGACAGCCGTATCATATATATCCATTAAAATAGATATCACCTGGACAGCATGCGCGTTAAAGTGACGGCACCAACAATGCCAGCTCCGGCGAACAAGCCAATCTTTTTCCACGACTGCCAAAATTTGTCCGTGGACGCCCCTTCGTACCAAGCAACAAACGCGTCCTGAAAACAAGTCAAACTGTCGTTTGTATACAGAGTATTGTCTTTCGGTGCGCCGTGCATTTTTCCGCGTAAAGGTACTTGTATCGGTTGCGAAAGGATAGGACGAAGGGTAAAGGAACTGTGGAGGGTCCCACCGACCGCACAACGTCCTCCCAGCACTCGGCGTCGCGCGGCGGAATGCGATTGGCGAGGTCGGCACTCGCGCCCTGCGCAAACGGCCGCCGTGGGAAGCTGCGCGTTTCGCGTGCGTGCGGCCGCGATGCTCGTCCCTCGTCCATTCGCCTCTCACCAGACCCCCCGACCAGTCGGCGGCGCGCCTCACAATCGGACGAATCCATAATGGAAAGGACGCGCGTCCGATGAATCGGTCGCCAATCGACGCATCACATCCACCACCGGGCACACGTTGGTACCCCCATCGCTTTCGCATATACAAACGCTTGTGCATCATCCTCCTCTGACTGCCCGACAAAAATATCCCACCTCCCGTTTCGCATTACTCGCCTACATTATCACATGCGCCATCACATTACCAGAACATCCCGCCGTACAGTACTCCATGATTCACTATTAAAAACGCGTCTATCTCGGTTGATAAAGCGAATTTCCGGTTGTCAACACTGGCGCCACCGGGTATAAGCGTTGACTCAGCATACATAGTATGCCCGCGATCGGATAAACGTGGGGTCGACCGACAGACGGCGATTGCACGAGAAGGCGCGTCCCTCCCTGTGCGCGCACTGACGGGACAATGAACGTCTCAGTGAACTAGTTAAAAGGGCGACAAATGCCTGGGGTCCAGCGCCAAACGTCCTCGACATCCGCTGTCATACAGTCCGCGAGGATTTGACGACGCCCCACGGTGCGCGACTGAGAGAGAGCAAAAAAAGAAAGACTGACCCAACCGCCTTGCTGATCGATCCACGGTTGCAATCGATTCCGCGTGAAGACGGCGACCCAGTCGGCAACCTGACGAACCAACGCCGGCCGATCGTCGGCCATGCACTGGGCGGCCACGGCGCCACCGAACGCGTATAACGCCACAATACGGCCCCAGTTAATGCCGTCGATGAATAGCTGCTCGACTATCTGCTTAAACGTCGGGTAGATCGTGTCGACGTTAATGCTCAGCTGAGTGACCATGCAGGCTAGTTCGCTGTTGTAGCGCCGTTCAAAGTCGGCGGCGAGTAGGCGCATCGCTAGTCGAGCGTCCGTCGAATCGGGCAAGTCGGGACAGTCGAACCATTCGTGCCCGGAGCTCTCTAATCGGTGCTTGATGTAGTCGTCCGCCATCACGAACGGATTGTTCGGGTCGAGATCGGCCTGAGCAGCGAAGTCTTGCTGATGAACAGACATTAAATCTGTGCGAAATTCGCTGTTCGGACTCGGCTGCTGACTCTGGTGCAATTGTGACGTAGAGGGAGGCGAGAATGGGTAGGCTGTCGGGTTGCGAGCGACCGCTGTGGGCATCGTACGCTCCGGCGTCGCGTTTCTGCCACAAATCCAAAAGCAATGAGGTAGCGATCAATACAGATGGACGATCGGACGGGTCAATGCCGAACCAACGAGACGCTGAAAACCATTCGAATGATAACTAGAGCGTCCCAAACTCCATCCTTTCATCAATATAAGCTTCCGCATTCATCCCTACTCATTCAATCGTATTTTTGATCAGATTTCGTTGCAAATAATTTTATTTTTACCTACATGCATAAATAAGCTTGTTGCGATCAAAATCAACCATTTTAAAGAATGAATGCACATATGCAAACTGATGAATAAAACAAATGTAACTAACCTTATGCGAGAAGAGATAAATGAAAGCGGATGACGACAGGAGAAGCCGGACGTATTTTAGAATGAGATCACTGTAGTAAAGCAACGCATAGAAAGCCCCCTGAAAATAACTGCGTTTCAGGAAATAGCTGCATGGAGGACGGTGTCCACTATGCACTACAAAATCGCTAGCACGATAACAGCGCACGCAAATCGCTCGTAAGCTTTGCTTGACGACTATGAAACATACGGAACCTTGCCCCAAACACAACACGCGCGCGTTGCCGTGCCACGCCGAACCAACGACGATCGCGTCTGCGTTCGAACAACTAGGCCGGGCCACGGCAGGCACACTACGCATACGAAATGAGACATTCTTACTGAATTGCACCTCACAACGATTTCCTCACACCGTACTTTGCAGCCTATATTGCACAACGTTAACGAGCCCGTTTATTTTATTTCAAACTGAGGAAAGTAAGGATTCAGTAGAGTTTCTAGATTTTATAGGTGAAAATCGGCTCTCAACTATAATGACAAGTGTTGAGCCGACGTATATCTTGGAGCATGATTCGACAAATGCGACAATTTTACCTGCACCGTCAAAGCGCAAGAGAGGAAATGATTCGAGCGGCGATGCTGCCGACGGGTTGAACCGCAAGAAACCGCACAAGAACGATGAGCGTGGTCGTTCTTTTAAAATCAAAGAGGAGCAGCTGTCCAAGACCAAGCGCAAAAAGCTGATGAAAGTCCTTGAGAGGAAAAAGAAGAAAGCCTCGGTATATTTTGCTTGTTTTGCATTGTATTTGTAAATCGACCTTACCACTTTCTCACTTATCCTCTTGACGTTTCAGCGTGAATCATTGCTGGAAAGCTTGCAAGAATTCCAAGTCGGACTAGAGGGAGTTAGAGAGTTCTCCTCCACAGCACATATGCAAGATAAAGAGAAGAAAGAGAAAGAGTTGGGTTTTCATTTACAAATCTCATGTGAAATTTTAATGAAAGTGTGTGCATCTCGTTGTTTTTTCAGAGTATCGGTTCCTCTGAAGTTGAAAAGCATCGCAGGCAGCCGAAGAACGCACAATTTACCGCCGCAAGCAAAGCCGGAGACGCGCGTATGGCAGACAGGCACCTACTACGAAACAGACAGCTCGTCGGGCGAAGAAAGCGAATCCGAAACCGCCGTCGACATTGTTGCACTCAATACTCCCGCATCGCCGAGCAAATCAGATGACGATATTGAGGATATGAAGAGAGCGCTCTCGCCAGAGCCTGACGACATTCAAGTTATTGAAGTGGAATGCAAGCCGAAACTTGAAATTCTCGAAGAACCCCGAGTAGAAAAGCCTACGAAGCAAGAAACTAAGGCGACCCTAGAGACTAAAGTGGTGCAAGCAAAGATGGCGCCTCGTGTGCCTGCAGTCTACGTACCGGTCGAGCGTACGCCTGAAATTCAGTTATCCCGAGCGAAACTGCCCATATTTGCGGAGGAGCAGACGATCGTCGAAGCGATTCGCGAGCATACAGTTAGTCGAACACTCTTTTAAAAAGATTTCTGATCGGAAACGAGTGACTTGTTCAGGTGACGGTGTTGTGCGGCGAGACGGGATCGGGAAAGACTACGCAGGTGCCGCAGTTCCTGTACGAGGCGGGATTCGCGACCAACGGCCGCGTGATCGGCATCACGGAGCCGCGACGAGTAGCCGCAGTGAGTATGGCGGACCGCGTTGCGACGGAGATGTCGCTGTCAAAGGACATAGTCTCGTATCAGGTAGGAGAAGATATTTCATAGAATTTTGCAGCATTTTTTAACATCTTTTCCCTTCAGATCAGGTACGAGGGCAATGCGACGGAACGGACGCGCATTCTGTTCATGACGGACGGTGTGTTACTCAAGGAGCTGCAACGCGACATCCAGCTCAGCCGCTACTCGGTCATCATCATCGACGAGGCGCACGAGCGGTCCATGTACAGCGACGTCCTCATCGGCTTGCTGTCCCGCATCGCCCCCATGCGAGCGCGCAAGGGCGACCCTCTCAAGCTGATCGTCATGTCCGCCACTTTGCGCGTCGAAGATTTCACTCAGCCGAGGTCGGTGCTCAACTGCGGCCTATATCAAATACAGATTTAAAATCTATGCACAAAATGGCATATTATTGAGCATAATAAGGTTTCCGTGAGCGGTTATCTCTACTATAATTTCTGTATGAAGCGATAAAAGAATTACTCTTCATTGATATTTTGCAATGAAAATGCTATTTGATTTGTTTCAGATTATTCCGCGAACCGCCTATGGTGATGACCGTCGAATCGAGGCAGTTCCGCGTCACAATTCACTTCAGTCGACGAACAAACGACAATTACATCGCGGAAGCGTACAAGAAAGTGTGCCAAATTCACCGTCAGCTGCCGGACGGAGGCATCCTCGTGTTCGTAGCGGGCCAGCAGGAAGTGAACACTCTGATCGACTGGCTTAGCCATGACTTCCCGCTCAATCCGGGATCAAAGGCCAAGGAGACCAAACCGAAGCGCGTCAAACAGCGTAAAAGTTTACAATCGGCGCCCGCAGTCGACTTGAACGACTATTCCGCCGATGTGAACGACGATCGCGGCGCCGACCTGGACGAGGTAGGCGCAGGCGAAAATCTCGGCCTGGACGACGAAATGATGGAGCGAGAAGACCAGCAGCCCGTCGAGCCATCCCGACCGTTGTTCTGCCTGCCGCTTTACTCAATGCTGCCGACCAGCAAGCAGACGCGAGTGTTTCAACGGCCCCCCGAAGGCGCGCGTCTTTGCGTCGTTGCCACGAATGTCGCCGAAACGTCCATCACCATTCCCGACGTGCGCTACGTGGTCGACACGGGCAAGGAAAAGGCGCGTTTGCACGATCCGGTCACCGGCGTGTCGCAGTTCGTCGTGCGGTGGACGTCGCAAGCGTCGGCCAACCAGCGAGCGGGACGAGCCGGTCGCGTCGGACCCGGCGACGCCTACCGCCTCTACTCCTCTGCGGTGTTCAACGACGAGTTCGAGCGGTTCAGCGAGCCCGAAGTGCTCAACAAGCCCGTCGACGAGTTGGTGCTGCAGATGAAGGCGATGAACATCGTCAAGGTGCGCAACTTCCCCTTCCCCACTCCGCCCGACGGCGACGCCATCGAAGCGGGCGAGCGCCGCCTGATCAAGCTGGACGTCCTCGCCATGGGCGTCAAGGGCGCTGCCGCCGACGCGGTCGAACAGGCGCAGGCGCGGATCACCGCTCTCGGCCGCACCGTCTCCCTCTTCCCCGTCGCACCCAAGTTCGGCGTCGTGTTGGCGTTGGCCGATCAGTACGAACTGCTGCCTTACGCCGTCTGTCTGGTGGCCGCTCTGTCCGTGCGCGAACCGCTCGTCAATGTGACATCTATTCGGGGATGCGACGCGGACGAAACGAAACGCCTAATGGTTGCTTGTTTAAAGCAACGGCGAACTTGGGCGGCTCAGGGTCAGTCGCATCAGTTGGGCGACTTGATGGTGCTGCTGAAGGCGATCGGCGCCGCAGAATTCGACGGTCTGACCCCCGCTGTCTGCGAACAACTTGGTCTGCATCACAAAGCCGTCGTTGAGATACGCAAATTGCGCAAACAGCTCACCGATCTCATCAACGCCACCTGCAAACTGAGTCGACCGCTCGTACTGGACGCGAAAATGAAGCCGCCCACAGAGTTGCAGGCGAAATTGCTCAGGCAAGTTTGACGTCCTATTTTTCACCAATAATGGGCTGAATTTTAGGCAGACGACGCTGGCCGGATTAGGAGACCAGGTAGCTCGGCGCGTCGATCGAACGACCACCGAAGAAGAAATCCCGAAAGGCGCCTACCAGACGCTCATAATGAAGGTACATCGTCTGATTCTCTCTCAGCCATTGTCCACTTTGTTTATTTGTTCAGGAGTTCGTCTTCATCCATCCCACATCAGTATTATTGAAAGATCAGCCGGACTTTGTGGTCTACCAGCAGATCGTCGACGTATCGGGCAAGAAGTGCATGATGACGGTGAGCGCCATCGAGCCCGAATGGCTGCCGCTCTTCTGCGAGTCGTACTGCACTTTCGGCGATGTGGTCGAAGGAGAATCGCCAAGGTTGGTGTTCATGTCATATTTTCGCGCCTTTCATATTTCATATCTTCAACATGCAACATTGTAGATACAATCGCGAGAAGGACTGCGTGATGGTGACAGTGTCGGCAAAGTATGGGTCGAGCGCCTGGCCGCTGCCCGACGTCAAGCGGCCGCACCCCCTGAACGCCGATCTGTACCGCTGGTTCGCCGTCGGCTTTCTCGACGGCAGCGTGTGTCCTTCGCTCGAGAAGTACCGCTCGGTGATGTTGGCGTCGCCGTCGACGATGACGAAGAAGTGGGCGAAGTTGCAGCCGCGCACCGAACAGCTGCTCAACGCCCTCATCGAGCATTCGGTCGCCACCGCCGCTGCGTTGGCTACCGTATGGCAGCAGCGCAACGACTATTTGCTCGAAGAGTACTGTCTCTGGCTGCCCGAGTCGCTGCACGACGAGATCAGGCTGTCCTGGCCTCCCAATCTCACGCTCAAGTGATACTGTTATGCCTTTTGTGCTCGAAACAAGTTGTTATCTGTTGAAAAAATAAAGAGTTATTTACTATGATAGTCCAGTCTCCGTCTTCGTTTCGTGTTGTTGCTCGAAGCTGAACCAGCATATTTCTACTGATCAAATTGTATATAATCATTAAACTTTATCAGATGACTACTCCAATGGACGAGCAGATGATCGAATGCGAAGGTGGCGACGACGCGACGACGGAACAACTGCCGGCCATAGTCAGTTGCCTTCATTCGCTCGCTCTTATCAGCGCACAGCTTTTTCAGGACGAAAGTTGGGTGGAGACGCGCGAGTATGGGCGATTCTACCTTCTGAAGAGCGAAATGTTCGGCACTTTGCACGAAAAGACGTGGCTGAAGCAAATGGGCGAGCTGGAGAACTGCTTGAACTACTTGCGCTCGCTCGATTATCACTCTTTTTGGTCGACGATCATTTACGATCCCGAGCCGCTGCTCATGATTGACTCTTATCTCAAACATTGCCCGCGGTAAATGAACGAATGTTTAATAGCAGCGAACCTAAGTGAGCTAAATTCTTTCAGCTCAAGGCTTTACAGCGCGCAGTAGCGCAAGTGTTCAAGCTGCAGCCGGCACTTCTCGACGACTTGAAGAAAGATGGGGAGATAGTGAGTCAGGTATGATCGGATGCGATATCGTTGCAGAGGGAGTATGAAAAATGGTGTGAAAAACGAAATCCTTTTAGCTGCTGCACAAAGCGGCCAACGAGGCGGAACGAGCGGCGGCCGCTCAAGGCCGACAGCGCGTCTTTCACATGAAGACCACGGAACTTGACATGCGGGCGATCGTCGAACTCTGCGCCTACTTGGTTGACGTCGCCAGCACCTTGACCGCTTTCGTTACGGTCTTCCCCGACGCTCTTCGTGTCTTTCACCAAGTCGGCCTTACTTCCGAGTCAGCTCTTTTTTTCGTGTTGCTTGTTTTTTACCTTAAACAATGTCTGCTGCCCATTCCTTTCTCTAAGTAATTTATCATAGATTGTTTTTAGCTGTGCATGACGAGGCTGCTTAGCGGTAAGCTACGTGCAACATAATAAATTGATAGAACTCTCAGCTAGCTTGTCAGGTGCGGCTGAAAATAATTTACGTTACCTTCCCCCGACGAATAGGCGTGACTGCATTTCTCTTTAAACTACTCTTGCTTATCGACTTTTTGTCTTTCAGACTGCCTTCGATTACCGAGCGATTATGTGTCTCATTGGCGGCGGAACTGTTTTTTCGCATTGCCAAGAGCGGATTCTCAGTCAACGTGAGGTGAGCGATTGGTGTTGCGCAACGCGGAACTAATCCGCAAGAGAGGCGCAAGATGCGCGTTATGACGACGAGCATTATTGTGAGATCGGCGCTCGCCGGCCGCCACATTGGTGGCAAAAATGGTGCTGGGGCATGCAGAAGGCGCATTTACGCAGCAGTGTGATGTCTCACATTTTAAAGGGGTCCGATTTCAGGTTGCTGATCGGTCAGTTGGAGTCGTTCAAGAAGTCGACCGTTCAACTGTTTCGTCAGTTGCTCGAAAAGAACGCCATTTACGATCCGACGTTGCCCGCAGACGAAGCTCAAAAGCGAGCGGAGGATTTTGTTGGCTTGATCACGGCTGCCCTCGACTGCGAGAAGTAATGCTTGTTGCGGTTTGCTGTCGTCTGCGCTGAAATTTAACGCGATCTTTTTTTCAGTTTCATATTTGTGTACAATGATGTTTATCCGCTTGAGACAGACTTGAAGCAGTTGCTGGTCAACCAATTGTGGTACGTTTGTTTTTTGGCTTTGTTAAGTAATGAAAAGCGTTGACGATTCAGCACTCAACCGACTATTGACTACGTCCGTGCCACACTGGAGACGATATGCGCGAAACAAGTAGAGATGCTGAAGCAGAAACTCAGGCGCAGGGGCCTGTTCCAGGTAAATCGCAGCTCGAAGTGCGCGTCTTACACTCATTTTGTACTTTTGTCACTAATTGCGATGACTGTTCTCAGATTCGAGACGGCGCGTCTGAACGAGCAGGTGCAGCTGGTGGAAGAGGTGGATGCGTTGCCGGCGAGTGCGCGACGACGACCGCCTCGCCCCGACGAGGAGCCGCGACCGTTCACCGCCGACTATACCGGCGGTCGCAGTCGGCAGCTAAAGGAGCGCAATAAGGGCTTCGTCGCCGGCCACAACCGCAAGGCGGGCGCCATGAAGAAAATGCGGCAAGGGATGATCTAGTCCGGTTATTGTGTGTGCGATAAATATAGTTGGGCGATAATCGGGCCGAGTGTCGTCTTAAATATTTTACATCCATTAGCGCGTGTATCGCATGCGCGGCGTGTGACGACGACAATGTGGCCCGGAGTGGGGGGTTGTCGCATCTGCTGCAGACGGCGGCCCCGAGGCGGTCGCGCGAGGGCTGCGGACAAGTAGCGCTTTGTATCCGACTATCGATGTCGGAGAGCGCGTGCGACCGGCCACGGCGCGCGTCGTCCCAGTCGCGCTCAAGTGCCGACTCGATTGATTTCCAATTGCGATTTGGACGGCGCGCGTCTCTACCGTACATGAGCGGGCAATATGTCGGCTTTGTTCCGAATTGGCCGTCAATTCCGGTCGCGCATTAATTGCCGGACGGGAGGGACCGACCGATGCGCCGCCGTTTCCTGGCCGTCCACTTGGCGATCATTAGATTTGTGATGATTCGCCGGCTCTGCAGGTGCATTTAGCTTGATTGAGCCGCCGCGATCAACGGGCGACGAAGTACGAGTTGCGCGCTGTTAACTGCGTTGGCGACTATTTGAGCGTACAGGCGCGCGTACCCATATGAATTGTTGATACGATTCGTGGGATTCCGGTGAATATTTCATCGGGGGCAGACTGCGACACGGCCGACTCGGCGTTTGTTTAATCAACGATCAGCGAGCCAATTACTGACGACAAAACACACGGCAATGCATGGTCACAGTGGAGCGAACGAAGTAGGAGGAAAGGGACGCGCAGACGATGCTTGCTAGACTAGAGCGGTATCGGAGGTCTCGCTTGCACACATGAAATATGAACGTCGTCTTGGCACGACGCGCGATGGATTGGGTGACGGCCAGCCAACCGGTATCTAATTAATATTAAGTCAACCGACGACGACGACGACGACGACGACGACGATGACGGCCGTGGCCTTCCGCTACTCCTGGCCAAAGTAGGCGCCGAACGGGGCGCATTTCGTCGTCGCATTCGGCATTCGACCGCCCGTCTGATTGCGGCATCTGAATATTGGCATCGTTCGATTAGCGCATGGAAAGAAAGTAAAACACACGAACCTTTTCTGCTTCTGGCGCTGATTACAGAACCAGACGCGCACGACGTTCTTCTTGAGGTCGAGCTTGTCGGCGATGGCGGCGATGCGCTCGCCCGACGGCCGCGGCTGTTGACGAAAATAGTCTTCGAGCAGACGCTTCTCGGGTGCGGCGATGGACGTCCGCTTGCGCTTCTTCTCGGTGTTCGGCAGGATGCCGCCATTGTCGAGCCCGTCGCCGTGGGCCTCCTTCGCCTTGATCGCTTCTTCCGCCTTCTCCAGCCACGAGTGTAGTATCGGTTTCAGCGCGACCATATTGTTATGCGACAGCGTCAAACTTTCGAACCGACAGATTGTGCTTTGCGACAACGAGCCCACGCCCGGCATCTTCAGATGGGCCAGCGCCTTGCCCACGTCGGCCTGGGTCACGCCCAACTTGATACGCCGCTGCTTGAAGTGCTCGGCGAATCGTTCGAGCTCGCGAGGGTCAGTGTCCGGCTCGCCCGAGGTGGCCATTGCCAAGCCGTGCGGGTACGGCGGCGGCGCGGCCGAAGTGGCCGCCGCACCGATTTGGGCGGGGAAGTGAGCCGGCATGCCGACAGAATACTGCGGGAAGTGGGCGCCGGGATAGTGCTGCATGGCCATGACGTGCTGGTCGACGTCGGTGAGCTGAGAAAGTTCGGCACCCGATGGAATGCCGTGACCGCTGCTGCTGACCGACGTCATGGGCAGGTGAGCCGAGTGGTACGAGCCGAACATGTCGCTGCCGCGTAGCATGGTGCCGGCGGACACGGCGACATTCTTGACGTCCATGCTGGCGAGCGCGGCCTCGGCCTGCGCCTGGAATAACTGGTTGTCGAACGAGCCGAAGAGCGTATTGGTCTGCAAAAGAAGCGGTCAGTGTGACACCAGCGGCGGAGGAGGCCGAAATTGCGTGATACCGGAGGGTTGGGATGTCGAACACGGCCATACTGAGACGTGGGTGAGTAGCGGCCGGCCATCCCGTTGGGAGTCAAGCCTGGATACAGGCGCTGCGTCGGCTGCATCGCTCGGCCGGCGGCGACCGTCCCGCACGCGTCACAACAAACCGTTGTCCGGCCAGTAACGCCAGTAATTACACTGCCGCCAATTATCCACCTGTTCTCGCCGTCGACGCGACTCGTCGACTGCCCGATGTCGATTCGGCCTTCTTCTACGGTACGCCCGCCTGCCGGGTCGGTCGCGATTGGCCAGTCGATTGCAGACAGCCAATGACGTGGTCGACACGCCCATCGGTGCGGCGATCGATGACACGCGCCAGCAGCGGACGACACGTTTGCGATGTCGCGGCGAGCAGATGACCATCGCGACCGCTTCGAGCGCCACTTCGACCGACCGACCGGGCGACCGTCTTGTCACAGCACTGCTGCCGCACCGTCGTTTGGCGGCGGCACGCGAGCCTTATAAAGTTTTTACAGTGCACTGTAACATTCATGAGAATCAGCGGCGCTTGCCGGCCATCATAAACAATTGAAACCGGCATTGATACACAATGCCCCATGTTCGCCACCAGTGAATAATTGAGCCGCGAATGATCAGATTACTCCGTTGGCAAACATCCCCTCTTCCTCTACTGTTCACTTCACACATTGCCTTGACACCATCCATCCGTCTAAGCGGGCGGCGGCTTGCTCTGTCCTTGCTCACCGATGTTGGTTACGACGTACAGCTCGTACTAACACTTTGCGGTGGTGTATTCAGCTGGCGGTTTCGACTGAATTAGTTATAAAATTATATAAATAAATGGCGGCGATTTGAGACATCGAGAGTGTAGTAGATGTTGTTCTGTGTATGTCGTGAGCGCGGTCAGCGGCGGTCAAAGCGACGTAGGACGACGACGTGTGTGCGTGTGTGATGCGGGCTAGAAGAGGTCATGTGTTAGTTGGTCGAAGCTGGGGGTGCTTCCATTCGGCTAATTGACGAGTGCGTCGAGGCGAGTCACGAGAAGCGACAGTCCGTGCTGCTCGCGTCGGCCGTCTGCGCCGATCTCGTGCCGTCTCGTCGCGCTCTGCTCATCGAGTCATCCGGGGTCGGTCAGGCCATCGTCAGCACATGGCACGCGCGCGCTTTTTGCTCATTCGGCTGAGCGCTAGTCGACAATACGGTGCGCGTATCGATATGACGATGCTTGTTTGTGCCGCGGTCTCCAGCAACGAACGAACACGCGGTGATCGCCCACAACTAAAGCCGGTAGACGTGGCGACGACGGTGGGTGTCGGACGCTTCGCAACCTACCGTAAGCGGCATCGGGCACAAAGCACTGCTTGGGCGTCGAATGTAAAATTAATGCGAGCAGCTAACAAATGCATGGGGGAATCTCGTGGACGCGGCGTCGATTGTCCGGAAGGAGTCCGTCGGGCGATGGATGAGGCGCGCACGTCTAATGGGACTTTTATTGGTTTTTGCTGGTCGTCGTCGGGCTCGTCCGTCCGTGCTCCAGCCGTTGAGCGACGACGCGCGCGCGCGGCTTTGTCCGTTCGCCGCCAATTATCGCAGTACAGGTCGCTCTGACCGCGCCCATTGATCATCGGTGGCCGACGATGACAGCCAACGAGGCGATTGACCGCCTGTTGGCAATTGTGTTTGCACAAAACCGACCGCACTCAGTTGTTTATCGGCGACATCAAGGGCGCATCCGACCGGATGACGCAGCCGAGGTGTATGCATAATCGCCGCACGAACACTAATCGCCGATCAATCGGAACGAATCGACAGTAACCACACACCCACTAGCGAATAATTAGAAGCGGTGATATACAAGGTTGCTGCAGGAAGCGGAGGTCATTTTGCAGTTATTTACGAATGCCCAGCAGTCAAACACTTCCTTGTGGGAAAACTCCACATGAATGAGGGGAAACATCTGTACACTTCCGGACCATGCCACGAGTGAAACACACACACACAAGGACGAAACGTAACGGAAATAGCCCCACCATTAGGACGGAAACAGACGATACTTAATATCCCCATGAGAAAACTGCATTTTAAAACGTTCGTCAACAGAGAGTGACAAGCGGCGTCGAAATTCACTACTGGTCGGCGGCGCCAGACTCGTCGAAGAGACCGCTATCGTCGCCGTCGGCCATGGCTTGACCGACGAGGCTAGCGTAGTAGATGCCGTCGACGGCGAGCTGCTGGAGGGAGGCGCACTCCTCGCTCTTCTTGCCCAGCTCAAGACTGAGTTGGAGGTTCTCTTCGCGCGCGGCATCGAGCTCGCGCTGCAGTCGCTCGGCGAGTAGACGCCAGTAGGTGGCATTGGGAGTATGGCTGAGTAGCATCTCGCGCAGGCCGCCCTCACTTTCCTCCTCCACCAGTAGCGAAACGTCGGTGTTGTCCGACGAGTCTTGAGTAGTGACATTATCAGTATTAGTAGCCTTAGCCTTGTACGATGTTGTAGTCTTGCGTATCTGCTGACCACCCTTCATCATCAAGTTCTTCTTTCCCACCATGCCGTTCTCCTTGTCGGCCAGCCGCGTCAGCGCCTCCTTTTCGCTACTCTTCTGCACGCCGACGCCCACCAAGTGCGTTCCGCTAGACGTACGTTGAATCGATCGCAACGCACTCGCCATCTAAACATTTTCATTGAGCAAACGATCGCCAAGCAAATGGAAAAGTACGATCAGCTTGATCAGAGTTGTTGAAAGGTAACAACTGAGCGAAATGAAAGAAGCGCCCGCCACCGACCGTTTCACTTTATTTCCAACACGGCACTAAAATACACCAATATATCGATGATATTTTGCACAGTTCTCTCAATAAATCTGTTCATTTGCATATTCTTTATTTACTCTTCAATAATATTCATTCACCGTTCATCACGGACAACGACTGAGCAAAAGAAAACGACGGGAGACGACGAGATGATTCCGAATCGCTTTGGCCAACATAAACATTTAAAGCGCTTTCAACAGATTCCACCAAGCGAAATAAAGATCACGAAACAAAAATAGCGAATCTCGAGTGACGAGGCAAAGCTGTACTTAGAAAAGAAAATCTTCTCTGTTACATTCTGCTATGTACGACTGCTATAAAGTACTCCTCTGCTACATACGACGCTTTCGCGGATCGCGCGGCGGGTTGCCATTTTCTTTCGGGCACATTTGTACGTTTGTCTTTCTGGAGCATTTGTATGCGGCGAAGGTTGCAACCATCTGCTGAAGATGAGCGCGAGCCGAGAGGAACTCGATGGAGCACTGCCTATTGGTCGAGTGCGCGATCTGACGCAATTGGTTCACGTCGGCCTTGAGGAGACGCAGGGCGTTGGCGCTGAGCTTGAGCTTGTCGACGACGGAACCGCCGACGAACGCGTGGACGGCGTCGATCTCCTTGCGAAACTTCTTCTCGCACTCTTTCCGCTTGAGCTCTTCGCTGTGCTTCTCCGTCTTGGCGGTGTCCACTTTCGACTTCATTTCGGCGACCTTCGCTTCCAGTTGAGAAGTGTAGGCGCGCAGTTTATCGTGTTGCACTTGTAGTACGGCCATATTGTCGGGCAAATAGGACGAAGCGACCAGCTGTTCCTTTAGACGATTGAGATGCTCGTCGAGAGCTTCCTTTGCACTCAATTCAGCCTTCTTCGTTGCGGCCTGTTAGCATCTATAAAAGAGAAACCATACAATAAAATCAGTTCCTGCCCTAAGAGAAAGCCCTTCACGACAGATGAGATTGGTTTTAACAGTCAAAGTTTTCTATCTGAAGGGATGTCGTGAACCGTTTGTAGCCCAAAATCGTATTTAAACAATCTTTCAATTTTACTCTAATCCACATGGTAAACGGCAGTACTGCCACAAAGCAAATATAGCTACAAACGTTCATCAACATAAGTAAAGACGCAAGCGAGGTAAAGTGACCTCTTCGGGACCGATTCAAAGAACGGCTGTGTAGGAGCGGTTTATCGAAACAAGATGGGGCAGAAAAGAAGCAGATGCGTCATAGCAAAATGCGATCGCTCGCACACAAAGGTCAAGCATGTGGAAATTAAACACAACTGAAAAACGACAGGTCAAACGAAAAGCAGAACGATGCGCCTCTCAGTCGTCTTCCAAAACGTAGTTGGGGTGAACAACGAGAATGGGGTCGGCGTGCGGCTGGCCCTCGACCTGCTCGGCGCTCAGCTCGATCAGAACGCCGTCCTCCGCCACCAGACGACGAATGACGCGCTCAACGATCGTCTTTTGCGTCCTCAACTCCACCTCCGATTCGACGGTCTCCTCTATCATCTCCAGATACCAATCGACCAATTCAGACTGGTGGACGCCGGCGTCATCGGCTGAAAGAGCGCGCGTTACATGCGTTCCTCCTCGGGTTGAGTCGTAGCAGAGATACACGAGTAGCGTGCGCGTTGTAATGTTGCTTAAGCGTAACGTCCGAGACATGCAAAAAAAGGCCAACCTTTTCCCTGCCGCGTTTCCTCGACGCTGCGAATGCGCAGCACGATCATGTCAGAGAGCTTTTTATACTGCTCGAAGGTCAATCGCAGCTTGGAAGCATCGACGATAGGGGCTTCCGATCTCTTCGACGGCTCGTCACCGTCCATCGGTTCGTCTTCATCCTGACCAGCGGGCGGGGGTGCGTCGGCGTCAGCGATCAACTCGTCGTCGTCGTCTTCGTCGAGCGCGATGTCTGGCTGCTCAACGCGCACGATGGACTTGTTGAGCAACTTGCTCGCCTCGCGCACATGATCCACGGTCACCTAAACAATGGCCATTATGCATAGTTCGTTCTCACTTATACACTGTCATGGAGTTAGCACAGCCCGCCATATTCAAATAAAATTGATGCCGTAATGTAATAACATTTAGGATATTTTGATGAATTAAACTAAGCTTACTAGCTTTTGGAGGGGGCTAACCACTTTCATACCTGTGTACTATTTCTGTTGCTTTCGCCTTACTGTGAGCTTTCACGTGCCGACGAGCTAATTGATGTGTTTTTACCTATGCGGCGCGCTGATATATGGCCCACCTGTTCGGCAAATTGCACCTCATTTGTATCTTGGGTGGTCTGACTGATTGGAGACCCTAGGGCGCGAAGCTAGTTGAGGCCTCTTTGCGTTACAACCACGTAGGACGCGGGCGCCTCGATGAGTTAAAGGGTCAGCTAGGCGAACGCACAACTTGGACACGAAAAGAACCGCGACCGAGCAGCGTGTTGCGTTCCGGATTGAGTAACTCCCTGGTCCCCTCCAAGTAGCAAAGCTTGTTTTTATCATCGCGAAATCTGAAATTTTAGTTGTCAGTATTCAGTGTGGCACGTATCACTCTCTAAAAAACCAACAAAAATCAGTTACAAGTGAAATCGGCTATAAGTGAAAAAATGTAAATACCCTGAAAAATGAGTTTTGGAATAAAATGCCACAATTTGATCTCAGTACGGATACTGCACCATTACTGTACTCTATATTAATTCAAATGTTTCTTTAAAAAATTCGCAAGTCACTTGTAACGGTTGCATTGCTACAAATACAACACGCGTGTGCTCGCGGAGGCCTGCTGTTGCGCTGGCGAGAATTTCAAGACGGTCGGTGCGGTAGGCTACTTTCATTCGATGCTAAACGTTTCTAATATTCAGACCTAATTAAATGCTCGTTGATACTGTGAAAACTTTTCTGGCGAAATAGCAGGGCCTCCTAGTTCAAGTGCTGTTGAGTGAGCCGGTGTTTCTCTATTGAAAACTTGTTTTTGGAGGTAGTCACACTTCGTTACCTGTAGCTGACTTTAGTTGTAACTGATCTTCCTATTTTTAAAAGAGATGTTAGAGAAGTATCAGGATATCCGCGGTTAAACAATGATAAGAATATGACTAGGCTTCCCCAAGTAATTGCAAAATATAATAGTGCAATTGTTTTTTTCGCGCCGCCCTGTACAGAGCGAAGGCGAAAGAAACGAATTGCAATCACTCACTCTTCGAGAAATCGCTGAAACTCCGATTGGATTCGCTGTCCTTCGCCATCCTCGATGATTTCTACATTTCCGTCTTCTTGGCCGACGTTCATGGTTTCTGGTTATACTTTCGAAACGACTTCTCTGCTTCAACAAAAGAGTAACCAACAAATCGACGGTTACTAGTAACCAGTGTAGGGCCGGTTACTATTACGAACCCCGAGCTCGTCACATTTTGGCGCGAAAAAGTGCCGCGCAGCAAATCTCCCAAGTGGTCTCGGAACGAAACAAGTACCGCGTGATTCAACCAACAGGTATTGTGCCATTGAAAATCGAGTCCGACATCGGGCCGGTTTCAAATCGCGTATTTAAGCAGAAGTTGTACTTAAAACAATGCTGGAGTATACCCACAAAGTACAACTTTAGCTAACGTACGCGATATGAAACCGGTCGATTGTTTTAAAGCACCGACTAGTACAGTAACAATGGTGATCAATTCTATTGGTTCATGACTTACTTCAATAGTTTAACCTAGCATTCTAATCATATTATATCATATCATAACGTTGTTTCATAAACGAGCATTCATCCTAATTGATCCGGTTGCGCAGCGATCAGCAGCATTCGTTTCGCCGCATTGCTGTCATCTGCAAGAACCGATGACTGTTTCGTTTCGAAGACACCGTTCGAAATTAGCTGTGCCTTGACAGGGCTCTTTACCGCGCTACTCTGACCACAAGGTTCATTCACATTTTGTAACAGGAGTCTACCATTACTTTCCGTCGTTTCAGTAACGTTTCAGAGAATGCAGCGGTTCAGGCGGTGTAGGTAACAGTCGGCGATAGAGGGAATGACCAATGTGTGAATGATCAGTTCGTACATGACACCTATATCGCTTTATCGAGTTGAGTCACGAACGACGGCTCTGTTGCGTTGACAGTTGCGGATAGAGAGAGTGACAATGTACAGTTCAAACTGTCCATATTGCTGTTCATGTGACCGTTCATCCTATCCAGTCGGATCCCTTCCTACAACATCTATCAACAGCGAAGAGCAAAATGATATTTACTCCGGTTTGTGTTCAGAATGTTAAAAAAGGATGCGCTATACTTCATATAATTCAGATTTGCTGAGCGGTCTGTCGAACATTCAGTTCAATAGGTCTTGTGAAATATATCGTGTTTTGCTGATCGCGTGACAATGTACGTTGAAATTCAAGAAGCAGTCTGCTTTCTCTGCTCCTTCCTCTACGATAAGATAGTGAGGCCACTTTGTTGTCAGCCTTCAGCAACACGCAGTATTTCAGCCCCGTCGTCGAGTGGATATGTTTGCCGAACGGCTGGCCAACTTGCTGTACAGTGGTTACGCCGACGACAGGCAGGCCGTTGACGAGGGCAGCCGACGAGTGGACGTGAAGGTGCGCGGTCACACCGACAGGCTGATTTTGCTGGCGGCCGACATGGTGCAATTGGACAAGGAGGAGCTGCTCGCCTTTCTCCCGAGTAGCTCACCCAACTCGCTCACCTAGTATCAATTAATGCACTTGTAGACGATATGAGCGTCGTGCTTGGCGTGGAAGGTGTGTCGGCGCGGCAGAGCACGGGTGCGATGGAGACGGTGTTCTTAGCGGGCGATCGCGACGAACTGCGGTCGACGATGCAACCACGACTGCGCGTTAAGTGTCCGATGAGCTTCTACGACAACAATTACGACGTCTTCGAGCTGAGCTACGATGGTGCGCGCTTCACGACCCGCTCGTTCGCGATGACCCGCTTTGGCTCCCTCAAAACGAGGTCGCTTGCGACGCAGCAGGGATCTGCTGGCCGAATTCCATTCACTACGCCGCCCTTCTGTGCCTTCGACGACGCGTTCATCACCACCGCCGCCGAATCACCGCTTTTCCCCTACCTCGTCAACGACGGCCTCGACTTCTATCCGCAGTACAACGCCGATCTTGCAAATTACCAGTACTGAAATCCACGACCGCTCTTCTGCTTGCAGTTTATCATTGGCTGCGCTTTTTTATCCGACATTTCTCGTCGACTACTGCATTGCATTAAGTGATTTAGCATCGCTCACTATGCGCTTTATTGGCTACACATTTGCGTGTCATCAATAGTAGAATGCACAAGCTAATCGCATCTCAACAGGCAAGTATCCACCTAAATATACTCTTTTCCCACAACTCCATCAAACTTTCGGCAGTTAATTGAGCATCAGGCCATAACTGCCATCTCTGAATACCGTCATCGCAAATTTTGAGTGGCTCTTGAAAGCGAGCCTCACATTAAAACACCAATAAATTACTCGATATCAGCGCTACGACGAGACAACAGCAGGCCTTGCACATCCATAACATTGGTGCCTGTATGACCGATGAGTAAGTGGCAACGACCATTGTCAAAAGCCTTCCAGAATGAGTATGAATCGTTGTTTTGCAAGCAGCGCTGGGCATCCTGCTGATCAACGGTGCCAACCGCATGTCGGTCGGCGAATGCGCCAGCGGAATCGGTCGGTCCATCTTGGCCATCCGTTCCGGCGCTCAGAAGCGCAAAATCGACGGTCGATTCGCCGAGACCGAGGCGCGCAGCTTCGATGAGAAAAGCAAGCACCATTTCTTGATTGCGACCGCCCACACCGTCGCCCGTCAATTCAACCGTCGTTTCTCCGCCAAACAGCAAGCACAGTCTGTCCGAGTTCCAACTCGTCGGACTATGTATCGCATCTCCCTTGAGGAGCTGGGCTTGACGCAGAGCTTCCAGGGCGCAGCGACCATCGGCGAATGCGCGAGCGACTTGCGCGAACCGTCGACCGATATCGGCCGCATGACCCGTCACATCGCAACGGACGATAGCAACTTCGAATTCATGTTGCAGACCGGCATGCTCGGCTGCGCGCAAGGCGGTCATGTTGTTGCCAACAATTAAATTTTGCACAAAATCGCGTATTATTCCTCTCAAATATGTGCGATCGTATGAAGCGAGCTGTTTCGGCGCGCTGCCTTTGATGAGTACGGTATTTGTGAACTGTGCACCACGACGTCCAGCGCAGGCTGCGCGTCGCGAACTTGATCTACTCAAGCACGAATTACCATGGCTGAATTTCCTGACCTCGGTCAGCACTGCACTTTCGGACACTGTCAACAGCTAGGTATGTAACGGCAAATCATCGTTTAATTCTTCCAAATACTTGTTCTTTTTAGATTTTCTTCCGTTTCATTGTAATCTATGTGGACAAGATTTCTGGTAAGAAGTTGTTCATTGTTTCGACCAATACTGATCGCAATGAGTGACGTCAGTTGATACATAACGGATATTTGCAGCAAAGACCACAAAGCGCCCCACTCTCACGACTGTCCCAGCAGCCGCAATGAAGAGGCTGACAGTGGCTGTTCCACGAGCGCTCCCAGCAAACCTTTGAAGCCGTTTTGTTGCAGTTATGCGTCGTGCTCGAATAATGAAGCCATCAAAATTATCTGCCCTTTCTGCGAACTGAACTATTGTTTGAGGTAATTGTGGAATTATGATGAGAAAAATGTTGAAGCTGAGATGCTTTCAGCCACCGCCATGTAACCGATCATCAGTGCCCTCACGACCCCGCTAAATCTCAACGTCCATCCGTCTCACTTCCGCATCGACCGCAACCTCCAACAAGCGTCGCTGCACCACCACCACATACAGAGACCAGTCAGTTGTTCACCGGACTCGCGCTGATCCATTTGGCACTCAATGACCAATTACACTGGATAGTATTGTAGAGAAAGCTACTGTGAACAAGGTTCTCAACGCGGCTCAGCAGCAACGGGCCGATCGTCTAGTGCTGATGAAGCTGAAGATGAAGGCGGGCGGCGCAAAGGACGCCATTCCTGAGAGCGAGCGACTCTTTATACTCGTCATCCTGCCAGATTCTGCAGACAAAGGCGCAGTTGCAGTGTCAAATGTGCGTTGACAAATTGTTATCAACATATTCATGGACGCTTTAATCGTACAACTTTAGAAATGGACCGTAGGCAAGTGTTACGACCAAGTGATAAAAACATGTAATGTGGACCAAAAAAGCGACTCAAATACAAAGGTATAAATTAACTTCCAGCACATGAATGAATTCATTTGCAGATAATATATATGAATAAGTTTCAGAAACTCAGATTATACATGCAAGATTGCTCCGAAGCGATGGACATGAGTAAAAATATCACCGACGCCGGAGTCACAGACGGAATGACTCTGGAGTTGCGCTACGAATAGCGCTCATCCAACAATCAGGATTTGACCAAGACGTCTCTTGCGGTATCGATTAAAGCGCTGAACAAATGTCGATTAAGTTAATAAAAGTCATTCAATCTGATTTTTAAAAACTCACCGAGATGCAAGAAATTCACCCGGCGCATGAAAGGGATTGGCGATAGCATCGCAATAGGCGGAATGTAGTCGCTTGAAAATCTGAAAATAACGAATAAGATCTACGGGACTATACGCGATGCAATCGAAAGCTGCCTACAGCGCGCACGTCCTGGTCTTTGAACACATTGTTGCCGGCGCCCACAACAAGGACGAACTTCACCCTCGTATTAGTTGCATAACCAAATCTGCAACTTAGTAAGCGGTGAGGACGAAAAATAATCCCAGCACATACGCTTTGTAATCTTCATTCGCAATCAGTGCGCCCAGGTAGAGTTCGCGCAGCTCTGTCGATCGAGTGGCGGATGTCAGAGACGATGCCGCTGGATTCAGCTTCTCGTCCACGATGTCCAGAGCGCAGTGAACAAAAAAGTGCAGTCGCAGCTGCTCCGCCTTTCGTTCATCTGCATTCGACGACGACAATGCGCACTCGATGAGCAACGGAGCGCTCTGAAAACATCATCAGTTGTGTGAACACTCCCTACAGTGCAAATGCATCTCATTCAGTGTCAGTTGTGTCCCCACTGGCGACTGCACTTGATAGAGATAGTCATGAAGCAAAGTGAAAGCATCACAGTAGAGAATCCTTGGCCAAGAAAGTCCCCTCTTCCTCCCTCACCCCTCAGCGCCTACAACCCGATTCCACATGGAAAATGCACACTCACGTCTTTATCGATAACTGCCACACAAATTGCCATATCTCTTATTATGTTTCACTTGCTGGCACATACCAAGCAGCCAGAACTTCAAATGAATCTTATTTTAAAGGCGTGCAGTTTGTCAGGTATTAAACGAAATGATTTTTTTATGCAAAAAGAAAGGGAGGAACGTTATCGCAAATGAGGGCAGAGGAAACCATCTTATTACTGCAGCACAACCAAACCAAGTTGTTGGCCTCCTTAGACGACAAGACACACCGAACAAGCACAAGACATCTGACCGAAAGTGGTTGAACTGGCACAAGGGCGGGGAAATCGTAACAGCCGCTGGCATCATCGATTCGCAGAAAGATTGGTTAATTTTTGTAGAGTACCGCAGAGGCGAAAGAAGATGCAGTCAGAAGAAGAGGCGAAAGTGAGTGACGACATTAGCAAGCAACCGGAATGCGAGGAAAAGTCAAGTGAAGAATAGGATGAAAGAATATCATAATATAGAGGAGCAAGCAAAGTGAACCAGGCACTACCGACCGTTCAGAGCAGTCCGCGGCGGACAGAACGCACACATCATACACAAATATAAAAATGCATAGGCTAATAAGGCGCGCTTATCAAGTGCATTTCACCAGTTTCTCGCCAGCCCGCGTCACCACTGCCGACCAATAGCTGACCAACCTCTCCGCACAACTGTTAAGCGAAGACTATAAGAAGAACCACGCTAATCATGCACACTAATCAGACGCTTCGCACGAGACACGCTACGTTATTAGACTACACTTACATATATATCGTTCCACGCTAAAGCAAGAAAATGTTTTCAGTGAACAAAGTTGGGAGGAATGTTTGCAATCATGAAACATAAGTAACGATTGAAGGTGTTGACCGACATTTTTGTAAGTAATCAGCGGTTGCAATAGAGAGACTGTGTCCTAGTGAAAGGCGTGGGCGTAGCGTACCGAGCCAATGACCAGGAAAATGTGGTCAACGGTAGCGATTTATATACCACCGGCGCCAACGTTCGCATCACCCTCCTCGTCGCCTGAAAATCCCATCCATTACTAATCACATCGATTGCATCCATCACATCAATTATCTTGTCATCCATTCTAGGCAAGAGGCATAACGGAAAACAGCTCGGCGTTGATTCTGGACTAATTTTAGCATTTTTTATATTTGCTTAACACAAAATAGGCTTATATTTGATGAAATTATTTTTGTTGGAAAAACATTAAAACCACTAAAGTATGTCAGTTTTTGGTAGAATAAATAAACGACGCAAAAGTGAGTCATCCTGTTCAAACATTGGCAATATGCTATGTCCGCAAATAAAGCCCAGTTTATCTGTTCTTTCATCAAGAGACAAACCTTCGGGGGCGTCAGTTGTCCAAAGAGTGAGATTGTCGCGAAGCAGTTGCATAATAAGCGTGGAATCCTTATACGAGTCCTCGGACAACGAGTCGAGCTCCGTGATAGCGTCATCGAAGGCGGCCTTGGCCAGTCTGCACGCCTTGTCGCTGCTGTTAAGGATTTCGTAATAGAAGACGGAGAAATTGAGGGCGAGACCCAGACGAATCGGGTGCGTCGGCGGCAATTCCGTGCTTGCTGCAAGCGAACAATTCAACATCGCTGGTACTTGCAGCACTTTTATCAGTATCGCGTCTGAAAAAGTACCAACCTATCTCGCTCGCCTCCTTGTACGCGTGCAAGCTCTTTTCCGCTGTTTGCTTGCGGTTGTCGCCTTGGGCGAACTCTGCGATGTAACGGAAGTAATCAGCTCTCCTGAAACATACACACAACAATATTGCTGTAATTATAACGTCATGATAATGTCTGTTCAAAAGCGCCTTACATCTTATGATAGAACACCTTTGATTCAGCGTTCGTTGCGGATGGGATGAGCTTATTTTCCAGCAAGTCCAACACATCGGAGCTAATGTCGTGCAGCTCCTTCTCCACCTGAAACGAATCACATTAGAAGAGAACTTTAGAGTCTAATATGATCAAAATCGCTAATAGCAAAACATGGGAGAAAAGGATCAATCCTCATAGAATCTCACTTTTGAAGGACAGAATTCCATGTGATAAAGCCGCTTTTTGGGATGTATCAACTAAGGCTGATTGAAATTCAACGAGCAATTTACTTCGAGGAACAAATCAATTCCGGCTGATATTTAGTGCAATGTGACACAGGCTTTTACTGTACTAGCGGAAAACATAACTGAATGCGCGTGATGGAAACGGAAAACTGACTGATCAGCAACGAATCAACATAGAATTAGCTAGAGCTAAGCTACAAGTCGTCAGCGGCACACAAATGAAGGGCAGAGAAGAACATAACGTACCTCCAATCGATAATCCTTGGTCAAATTAGCGAGCGATTCATCGGTCTTGTCCTTCTGCTCGATGCTCGATAAAATGCGCCAGGCGGCGCGACGCGATCCGATCACATTCTTGTACGCCACAGACAGCAAATTGCGCTCCTCAATCGACAGGTCGCTCTTCGCAGACACAACTGCCTTCATAGCATCGACCATGTCTGTAAATTCCCAAATTTCATCATCCATTTCAGAGGAAACTGAATAACCAACCGTCATAGCGCTCAGCTTGCTCAGAAAGCTTCGCACGGTAAAGCTGCTCTTCACGATCATTCGCCATTGTTAAGGTCGCAAAAATTTAGTAAATCTGCAATAATTAAGGTATCGAATGACAACTCGAATAACAACAACAACTTTGTAAACAAGTATTATGCTGACATAACAATTCTCGCACCCTACGGTGGGCCTACCTAAAATCTAGTCGAGCAGGCAATGATATAGGCTCAGGGTTTAGAAAGCTAGTTACTCAAGCAAAGAAACCAAATATCGGAAATCAATAGAAAACTTGAACTACTTTTTTATTCCTTAAAAAGCTGCACTAGCATCCTCTTTAGCGGAGCGCCAGTATTTAACCAAGAGTGAATAATCCATTTCCCGATTTTAGTGCACCTGTTATGAACTTCACGCGCAAAATTTGAGTGGCTTATAACTACGATAGACAAGTAAAATGTTAGGTGTTCCATAATTTCGTTCATTTTTTAATTTCCAGCTTCGGCGAAAAAGTCGAACGAAATTATGGAACAATCTAATATATACTACGATCATTGCTGGAGGGCAGAAGCGCCGATGCAAACTATATTCGGTGAGAGCGCTCTTCCCGATGCCAACTTCTGAGTGGTCTGTGCGACATTTATGGCCTCTCAATTGCATTTCCTTCCGCGGCATTCGTAGCCATCATTATCCTCATTAAGGATAGCTTCGGAGGCCAAAGCCGGGGCTCTCGTAATTTCGGTGTTCCGGTGAATCAACAAATTCAATCCAATTCTTATGGCTTTTCCGAGTCGTTTGACATTCAATTTGTCAACTCAATTATAATAGTAGTCGATGGACTTTCACAATCTTTTGATTTATTTTCTATTTCACAGTTAATCACTAAAAGTTGCCATCACGATGATACTAACTTGCAACATTATGAAAGGATCAAGCAACAAGAGAATGCATCACTCAGCAGCTGCACAACAACAAAGCTGCTAACTAGAAACTAGAAACAGTGTGAAGCGAAAAACAAACTAAGCGTATGAACACGAGCCTCTCTGTACAATTTTGCTCCACCTATGTACAGTACAGCCTACAGCAAACAATATCAGTATGAAACACTGGTTAAAATAAAACTGTAAATTCGAAAGCTCATCAGAAATACAGCCAAACGCAGGACGATGTTCGAATGAGAAAGCAAGCGGAAATAGAAAGAGTAAGATATGGTAATGGTTAGATGGTCTTGTCGGAGTCGGTGGAGTCGGCGATGATGGAGTCGCTCGAGTCGACGCGGTTCGTTTCGCTCGAGATGCGCCGCAGTCCGTTCTCCTGCCCGTTAATGTTGTCAGCTACCGCCGTTATCACATCCAGCAGCAACTCTCTGAAGCTCATCAATGTCCATCTACACCTCTCCATCCACTGCGCTTACCGAGACAGATGCTTCAACTTATCCTGACCGGCAATCTTCGAAAACTGCTCAACGATCAACTTGAGCGCGTGACGTTTCATTTCGTTCGCCTGAATGCGGTCGGCTGCTTCCAGAATCTCCAGCTGCAAAAAAGCCATTGTATATTAGGGATCCAAGTCGTAGATCGTGAATTTCGCGTACCACATTCTCGGTGCGGATATTGGTCTCGAGGTTTTCCTTGCAGAACACCTAAACATATTCACATTAAGAATATACGAATAAGAGTAATAAGAATAGTGAGCTGACTTGAAGGCGATTATTGGTGAAACCGTAAAAGGGCGGCGCGGCGAACAAGTAGAGCGAATCTTCAGGCTTCATATCAGTACATCCGTAATAAATGTACCGTAAAAGCGTGCGGAAGGCGTGCTCCGAAGGAACGATCTGCAAGAAAGACGAGGGAGTGATTGGCTCTCACGCGCTTATGTCGATGTCCCATACCTCTCCAAGTGAAACATGTACAGTGTTGCTCTCAGGCATCCAACTTCGGAACATCGCTTCGAAGTAGGCGGATCGCGCCGCCAAAATTACCTAGATCAATCTCAATGTTATATGTAGGTGAATGCGAGCAAGACTTGCTTTGTGCACGGGTTTGGATATGGGGCCACTGACGAGCGTGATGTCGCAAAATTCGGCGCCAACACCGTGCTCAATGAAGGCGATCATGTCTTGCTCGAGCGTCGGCTCGTCCGACCGCGCCGGCAGCAAGTCGTTATTGGTGCGCACAGGCGGACTCTGCCTGCTGCGTATAATCTCCACCATCAGTGGCTGTTCCAACGTCTCAAACTCCTTAAACGATCGCATAGGCATATTTTTGGAAGAGAGTGAAATGGAAGAAGCAAGGACAAACTTTGCTCATGACAATCTGATTGTAATTGCATTCTTTAATAATGAAGCGGAGACAGTATTCTTTGATATAGCGTAGGTTGAGCCGCGAGGCGTTCTGCAAAGCGACGAGAACATTCTTCACGCCGAGCATCGCCTCCAGATATTGTATAGCCAGCGCTTCCAGCCTAAAATATTCTGTTCAAATCTGAAATCCTTTGCTAAAGCAAAAGAAGCGAACCGATTCATGCCGAATTGAAGGGCCAGTCTGTACACAGCCATCATCAGCAGCACCACACCGTTTGAACCCGGTTCCTGACCGCGCTGCGTGGGGTCAATTTTGTCAGTGTAAATGTAGTCGAGCACCATTTCGAAGGCAAACGGTTCGGCATCCGGAATGGATACATCCAGAACGTTCGGATCCTTTGTACGCGTGAAATTCGCGGACGGACTGTCGGGTAGGGAGCCTTCGGGAAATTCTCGTTCCGAGAATGGCACACCCACTGGCTCCTAAAAGCGCAAAATCATCTTGATTACCTCTTGAATCATCGAAAGGCATATATACTAACATCAGCTAAAGTATTGGGGCATGTTTTTAAATCTTTCGAGTTTTGTATCGTAAAAACGAAACAACTACAGCTTTCTTAGTACTATACACGACAATATCAGCTAATATATTTTGAATTTCTGAGTATATTCTATGTTAAACAAAGTTTAGCATACACAACCGACCTGTTCACGGCATTGTTTGATTTTGTTGCGCAAGTAGACGGAACGAGCGGCGACAATGGCAATGTGCGCAAAGATAGGCACGCGGTCCTTGCCGATCAGGAAACGGAGATCGCAAAATTGGCGACTTTCCAGCAGCCGACCAAAGTCATCGTGCAGAGTACAGCGGGGATAGGCAGACAATTGGAAGCGAAATATCTCGCTGCTTCGCACGTTGTTGTCGATCGTGCCGCCGAATACGTACCTTAAAAGCAATCTTCAATTTCGGTTGCAATTCTACAGCCAACTTACATGCAATCGCCCAGTATGACAGCCGTGTGAAACAGTCGTCCCGATGGCCCGCAACTCGAAGGCGCCGGCTGCACCACGCACCAAACATGGCAGTCCAGGTCGTAGAAATGCAAATCGGAAGGCAGAATGTTTTCCGCCGCGCCCCCGAACACGTACAAAAACCTGCAACACGCGTTTCAGTTTGCAAGGGCAGTTGTTTATCGGCAAAAAATCGCCGAACCGATTATGAGCCACCATTGTATGGCCGTATCTTCGGTGAGGAGAGGGTGGAGCGGCGCGCAATATGTGATCGGTGCTGATGCGAGACCACGTGCTCGTCGCGAAGTGAAACTGGAAGAGCGAAGAAGTGCTCTTCGCGCCGCTCTGACCAGAGAACAAGTACATGCCTAAACACAGCAGGGCCGTGACAACAGTCGCAATTGACTCGAACGCTCCACGTACAGTCATTCTTCTGAGTGCACGAAAAGTTATGACACGGAGGCGGATTGTCGCCGTTTCGCCGCCGAACACGTACAGCGCGCCTTTGTAAGTCACCATCGTATGCTTTGATCGACGCGAGGCGACAAACTCGTCGCACGTCGGCAATTTGCGCCATCTACAACTCAGTTTTGTCAAGCAAGCTATGAATACAATGATGCACCAACCTGTGCACTACTTCGCGGTTCTGCGTGAAGTCGAGCGTGAGAAACTCGGCGCCCTCATCGTTCCACGGTCCAACAGTGGCGCAAGAAGACGGCCGACTACTGGCGCTAGTCGTGCTGCCGCAAGCTCCATCCGCTACTCCAACAGCAGGAGTTGGAGACGCCGAGACGTGCTGCGTGCTGCCGGCGTCTGTTTCAGCCATCGTCCAGTGTTGATGGCCGAATGACGAGCACTACTTTGACATCTTCGGCTTAATCAGAGTTAGTCTCGCCTCCTCTTCATTCGTCACTAAATTGCTCGAGCACATCGGAATTGCGCACGTGAGCTTGTCCTGACCCGATTGCAGAGCCGAATGTACCGTACGCCTTTGCGCGCTTTGATTTGAACATCGCAATCAGTGTGTAACAATCAGATAAGAATATTCACATGTTGACCAAATTTGCCTTATTTATATTGAGCTATTCCCATAAAAAATGCCAAGTTCTCGCCGATTAAAGCAGCGTTCAACTAGCTAGCGTTCTGATGAATGTGTCGACGTCAGCTTATAAAATTATCAAAGTTGCGAATCAAACACGTCGATAGCTCAAAGCAGTAAAATATGTTCATTCAAGAGTTTCGTAGTCAGTTTTACGAAATTATCAAGCAGAAAAAGGTATTTTTCATTGTGCTGCCGTCATGCCTAACTAAAGTTTCGGTTTTCAGCATGCACTGGTCTTGGTCAATCTCGACGTTGATGCAGTATGCGCATGTAAAATTCTTTTGGTACGCTTTTTTACTTAGCATTGTGCTCGAGTAAATTGCCTACTTTGAAAACACTGTTGAAAATAAGCGTTTTATGTCCGAAATTGGTATTTATCTTGATACCTTCAACCCGATATTGTGCTTCTTTGAGAACGCAGTCGGCGTTTGTTGATGGAAAGAAGTGCAGTGGATGGCTGATCGAGTTACTAAAAAAAGGCTAGCCTAATGCCTATAATTGAAATTCGTTTCAGTACTTGTTCGAATGCGATCATGTAAAATTCTCCGTTCTGCCCGTGTCAGGATGGAAGGAGCTGAGAGATACAGTGGAAGCCCACAGCGATCAGGTGCGATCAAACTCAATTGCCTCTCCAATTGCCTCTCCAATGTCGTTTTCTGCAGAACAAGATGATGGTTCTGATCAACTGTGGCGGAACCCGCTCTTTAATCGACACAATCACACCTCCCGATGACGTTGTTTTCTTCATAATTGACAGGTCAGTTCGAGCGTCCGATGTCTGGCTGTGAGTGTCTGCGAACGTTTGTTTAAAGCTTATTATCTCGGTATCTAAAACGTGTAACATTTGAAAAAGAAGTGTTCTTGTTACGCACTCATCGGCACTTTTCCAACTAGCGCTTATCATACTCATTTAGCCATCGACCATTCGACCTTGACAACGTTTTCGATGATGAGCGGGTGAAGATATTGGCGAAGCGAGAGGAAATCGACGACTTAAACTGTCCTCCAATGAATGAAATTTATTACCCGGTTGGTGGTTGCTATTAAATTTGAGCAATATAGAAAGAGCGCTGAATGTTTGCAGAGTGATGACGAGAGTGAGGAGGACGGCAACAGCAGCGATTCGGCGGTGGAACGCAGTCCGACCAAGAAGCGCAATCGAATGGCCGACATCGAACAGCGCGTGGCCAAGAAACAGCGCCGCGCTCGCTGGAACAAGCAAAGGTCTCCATTTTCTTTACTTCTCTCTCTATCTCTCTATCTTCTTCTTTACCTCCAAAAGCTTACCCATTCGTCCCTTTCTTCTCGTTGCACTTCATAAATAATCTGGCTGTTCTTTTATTTACTCGCATCCTTCAAAGGATGCAATTTACTTGCTATCATATCGTTAACTATCCGTTGTTGAATGTTTTCCTTTTCAGGGGCGACCATTTATGGAACTACTACGAGAACTCGTGGTACTCTGTGTCGGTAAGATAATGCGATGCTCGGTTGAACGAAAGCCGACAATGATTGCAATAATGGTGTTTCAGTCGGCTCTGTGCATGTTCGAACTAGCGCATGATCTTTCCAAGTCGACGGCCGAGTTGCTGTGGTGTGCCGTGGTGGGCGTGACGAGTCAGTACGTGGACGGTTTGATCACCGACGAGCGCTACATCTCCACTTGCGTCGACCGACTGCGCGTCCACGTCAAGCGCTTCAACCACCTGGCCGACAGCCAAAAGAACCTCGTTGATCGATTGCGCATTTCCTTCGACAAAGAGTTCGTTGAGAGTGGTCGTATTTGTTTGGAACGCCTTTGGGTTGCAGGCTGGCACTTCCGCTCTACCGACATTGGTCTCTCTACAGCAGCATGGAGCACGATCCGAGCATCGTCTGTCGACTGCGATTGTGGACGCAGAAGGGCGCTCGTGACATGCACCATTTTTTGGCCGATCTCGGGTAGTGCCGCTTCATTTTTCCGCCTTGACTGACGCGCCTTCTTTAGATTAACGTTGGGCGACTGCCAACAGCTGTTTAGCGCGTTGAGCTCGGAGCAGCGAAAGGATGTGGTAGCTCGGTTACAGACGAACAGCGACAAGTACAAACTGACCAGCACCGTGTTCGGCTCGTTCATCGCCTCAGCCGGTTACTGTAACTCTTTCAACGCCGCCGACTTTGCGCGAGCCCTGGGGGTTCAATTGGAAGTCGCTTGCGTACGGCCCGCTTGACAATGACGATGTATCGTATGTTATTTCATTTTGAGACGAGTTTCAGACCGGAGAGAGCGCCGAGAGCAATTTCTTTTCTGCTCTGAGCACCATGAGCGCTTTTCTCGACACTCGCCAGAAGCGACGAAATCCGAAGCTCGTGCAGTGCGGCATCGAAACGTGCAAGACGTTTCTGGAGGCGGTTGTACGCGAGGTGTACGTCGCCATCAATCAGAACCATGTTCTGCCGACGGGCGCTTTTTTGCTCGTGTACATGTCGCAGGTGTGAAACTTCTTGCATGTGGCTCTCTTTCGTCATTACCAGCGTACATTTCAGGGTCCTGACCTGCGGTTCTTCACCGGAAGACATTCGATCGCCTCATTTGCCCGCTTCTTGCTACGAGCGTTCGTTACTGTACGTTGAAGTTTATTACCGCTTGATTTTACCCCAGCTTCGTGCTTGCAGGCGAGCGCAAACAAGTTCAATGGACGCCCATTGGTCGTGGCTGTCCCTTTGTCGGGCGCCTACGACGGTTGGTACGAGGTCCTCGGAATCATGCCGCTCAACACTGCCGACATGGATGGTCACAACAAAAGGTGAGTTGATTGATGTTCGTTTTCGGACGTGAATGGTATTGCTTATTCATTCTTCGTTGAGTCTATAGCCGGCTGTAACCTTAAACTTGTGACGCTTTTTAGTTTCATCGGACGAGCCTTCGACCGCGTCTGCGACCGATCGAGCGTGCGTGTGGAGCGCGACCACTTCGACTCGTGCCGTAAGTTGACTTAGTGCGCCCTCGATCATCTCATCCATCAACTCTCTTATTTCAGTTATCCGCTTGAAGGCCGAAGATCGCGGGCGGTTCTTCAATGCGCTGCAGGCTGTTCTGGAAACCGTCGCGTAACTTTGCATCATCAATGACTGTACAATCTTCCTTTCGTACTTTCGTACATCCGATCGCTAAATATAATCTGCACTTTTCGAATGCTCTCAGCGTGTTTTCCTCGTCTTGCTTGCTGTTTATTGTGAAGTTCCATGCGAAATGTTACAACCTGTTTATAGCAGCATACTCGACTCACGCATTACTGTCCGTATTCAAAATGGAACGCTGTTTCACCGGTAACTGGGTCGAACAAAGTTTTGACACAGATCTCTCGCAAGTTGCCATCTACACGATGACTTTCCGGTAGAAAGAATACTCCTTGTCTCGAATACTTGTCCCACACCGGACGTTTGTTGGCACTGCAGGGCTGAACGAGACCGCCTGAAATCTTCTCGTCGAAGTTCCATTCCATCCAGAATGCGACGGCGTTAGTGCCTGGGCTGAAACACAATTTATTAATACTGTGCATTAAAAGCGTCCGTTTCATTGAGATATACTTTTCCAATCGAAGTTGGTTCGACCAGGACATCTTTGATTCGGGAATCGCGCTGCTTAAATCGAAACGAGCCACGCATTCTGGAGCGGACGTGGCAACCGAAGGGTACTCCCAGAGCGGCTGGGGTTCCACGATGGCGTCGGTCATCGCCGTCGCTTCCTGAATCTCCAGATTGCAGTACTATCAAAAATAATGATTGCTGAAGTACCTCAATCATACGGTCGAATGGAAGCATATCGAAATCCATGACACGGTTGACTGGCGCGCGAATCTTCCACAGATCGTCAAACGTCACGGCCATAGCAAACATTTCGGCCGACTAAAAGCCCAAACTTTAACTAAATAGTAGCCAAAGGGTGCTCATACGTGAGGTAGCAGGCGGAAAGTCTTGCTGTAGCGGCCTCTCAGCTGCTCGACGGCGTACCAAAAGCGTAGATCGTGCCATTGAAGCATGGATGCGAAGAAAAAGGGCTCCCCAATCACAACATCGATCTAAAACAACTTTCAGACCAGTCGATAAAGTAGCGAACAAACTTGGCAATCGTCCGGCAAACGACTGAGATCGTCGAATATAGTGATGTTGTTCAAGTTGTTTTCGGCGGCATACGTCTGCAGAAGCGATCGGAAGTGCTGATTTCCTTCGACGGCGATCACCGAATGAGAAGCGCCATTCGAAGCGGCCAACAAAGGCAAGAAACACGACCGACCGCATCGCTTATTTTTGGGCACAGTGAGCTTGTCGCTTATAGCGGTTAAAAGAGGTCAGTTCCATATCAGCTGTTGCAAACGATTTCTACCATTACTTTCCGCTGCACACGAACCTTCGACGAGCACTGAACCACAAGCTGTACTCGTCATGGGCGCAGTCGATGGTTAGTTTTTCGCCCGGAACAATATTCAACGATTTCGGAAAGTAATAAACCGCTTGCATCCAATGATCGCGCCACTGCAAATGATACGTTTATCAAGCGAGCAATCGACGATGTGTCGACCTGAACTGGCCGCTTTAGGTGCCAAGAGGGGGCCATCGATAATCGCATCTCTTCCCGTCCCGACCCATCCATATCCAGGTCCCACCACATGAGGACGGCCTCCGCCTTATTCGCCTTGCAGTCTTGGGGTACAGTTAGCTCGACGTGCGAAACTTCGTCATACTTGATACCATCGCCGTTTTCAAAGTCGAAACTGAAACATGTACGCATGGTCAATGTAAAACAAACGGATGAACGGCAGCAACCTGAACGCCAGCAGAGGGTCGCCGATTGGACTGAACGAATCGAGTGGCACTTGGTCGAGCTGAATGTCGTGAACAGCGGCCGAGCCGCAGCACTCGGCGCAGACATTAGCCGGGCGAAGTCGGTCGGTGCTCGGCGGTCGCGTCCATCGCATGATCAGGTCGGATGCGACCGGCTGGATCCACACGCGAGCCGACGCTGGAACCACTCGCGTGCCCGGCTAAACCGATGATTTCTATACTGAACGACGGCGGGCGGCGCCAACCAACCTGTACGAGTCGTTCGTGAGCTTCTTTGAAAGTGCGCAAGGCGCCTTCTCCGATCAACTCAGTATCGAACACCTCGGCGACGATAACATTGGCCTTGTCGGGCATCGCTTCTATAAATAAGCTACAGTTCGCGCCGCTTGAGACGATGGCACTAACCGCTTTCCAGATCAGTTGAGCGCTTGCTGATTAGTCGGATACGATCGTCCAAACGATTGACCTTCATGATTTCGGCGGCGACTTTGGCCATCGGCTCGAACGCCTCGACGGCGGTGACGCGATCGGCGCCGGCCCTGGCGGCCATCATGGCCAAGAGACCGGTGCCCGTGCCAATGTCGAGAACGTGCGTGTGCTTGCCCTGGCGCCGCATCTCGCTCAGCACACTCTTCAGACCGTTCTCGTACAAAACGTTCCGTTCATGATCGTGCAGCATGTCGGCAAAGCCAGCCCTATTATTCAACTCTTATTAGTTGACCGACATGAAATGACAAAGATCACTCTGAACCTGGCAACTTCCTGGTGAAAGTCATAGTCTTCATCGAGCGCTATCCATTCCGACTGGCCAGTCACCGGACTGACCTTCGATTTAAACACGCTGCTCTTTACTTCCGACATCGCTTTTCGCAGCCCGGCCAAGTAAAGCCGCATCAATCGCCTACCGTCGAATCAATGTATCAATATGCGGCCGATTGACGCAAATAAAGAATGCAATGCTCCGGTTTGAAAGAACGACCGATCAAAGTGCAAATGGCGGTGTCAAACCGAAAGTTATTTGACGACTTTACACCAAATCAAGGACACAAAACAACGACAATAACGTAATAACATTTGCAAAATCGAGAGAGAGATTGAACAAATCGACAATAGCAAAGTAGAATCGTGGCAATTTTTTCCATCACACTTATGCATTAGGGTGCACGATGTTCGGCAAAATGCATATCGCCTTCTTCCAAAACGCAAGCGTTGAATCTCAAAGCGTGATACGAACATGCATTCATGATTTGAATTCACATGATGTCAGTAGTAGTCGCACACAGAGGGCAATATTGCGCAGTTATGCTTCGTTTTCGGCGGCGACGGGCGTCGCTGGGGACGAGACAGACGGGCCCTGCGTCGTTTCCGCGGCGTCGCTGTAAGAGAGAGATATTGAGTGACGTAGCGGATGACAGCTACGGGGACGGTCATTAGCCACGCCGCACGACACGGTAATTAACGAGGCGGCGATGGAGATTCGTAATCAGCGAAGAGCGATACCTGCCGTCAGCGCCTTCCGTCTTGGCCGACTCGTCGACGTCCCACTGCTCGTTCATCATGTCTTGCTTCATCGCCAACGTCGCGCACCAACGTTTGTGAGAAAACCAGTGGAGCTTCTGACATTCGGCACTGCAGTAGTTGACCTGAAACACCACAGCGATTTCATATCAATAAAAGATATTGTAAATAAGTCACCGACCGCCTTGCAACCGGCGCAGCGCTTTTTCTTAGCCGGTTCGCCGCAAGCGGCGCAGAACGTTTCGTCCATCATCATTCGCTGACCGAGCAGCGCTTGGTGCAAGTAACTCAACGCCGATGGTTCGTTGCCCTAAATCGGCGATGCTAACACCTTTCCGCCATGAAAAATAAAGCATGACGTACAAACTCCGTTTGCCCGACACTCTTGACGAGTGTTTGAAAGAGAACGCTCTGATGGTAAGGGAACGCCTTGATGCCCTGGCGTGCGAGAAGTTCGAGATTTTTGGGAAAGTTAGCTTCGGCATCGGTGGCGAGTAGCTGCTTGGCGAACAAGACGAGCAGATCATCCGGCGTCTTCGTGCCCTCACTCTTCTTAAGGTCAATGAATTTAAATGCTTCTTTGATTGTGAAAACGATTATCCACAATTTCAACGCCATCACCTGAAATAAATAAAATGCTCGAGGAAGCTTCAATTAGTTTCTACTCACTTCATTCGTCTCTTTCTGCTTCATCTGCAGATCGAAAAGTTCTTCCAATACTATGACGAACGGCTTTCGGTGTTCAACAAGTTCAATGTTAGCTTGAAGAAACTTTATTATCTAAATCGATTCGATTGCAAATTGATCACGCAACAAAAGTGGACGAAATACCTTGACGGGATGGATATTGTATGAGCGAACCAACTGATGAATTTCTTTAGCAAATTTCATGGGAATTCTTTCTTTCGTGTCGATTCCCTTTGGATGAATGATGCGTTCAACGTCTTCAATTGACAGGTAATTGTTTATGACGCTGACGCAGTGGTGTTGTCCTTAAACATGAGAAATTAGTTACTTGCATTTTGTTCAAATCGGGCGCATCCATTAACAATTTCCGCCGATCTCGTAAAGAATTGAAAAGTAGAATGTCTTTTTCAAGAAAAGGGTAAGTAAAAGAAAAATAAAGCAGAATTTACCGACGAACGCAGCCATCTCTGACGCGGTTCTGCGGATTTTGTTGGTTCTGTAAGACTTTGCTCCAGCGTCCAGAAGAAGTTTGCAACAATCGGCGTTGCCTACAAAGCAAATTCGATCAGATCGTCCAACAATTTGTGCACATCTATACGGACCTGAGAGCGCGCCGAACATGAGGGCCGTGTAGGCATGCTCGTGCTCATTGCTGTTCACGTCGGCACCTCTGTCAAGCAGCACTCGACACAGCTCAACATTGCCCTTGAATGCGGCCTGCTGCAGCGGAGTAGCGCCGTTCTAAACAATTGTCTTTCAATACGTCAGTGATCATACAATTCTACAAAACTCTACCTCATCCAAACAGTCTACTCTGATGCATCCATTCTTGATAATATCAAGAGCTCGAGCAGTATCGCCTGTAAGATTGAATTATGGCCACGAATGCCAACTCGCCACAGAAGAAACGAACCACTCTGAATGACGTCGTACAGCTCTTTTTCGTCCGCCATCAGCGTTTCGCCTGGCTTCATCGTGAATTTCATCGGGCAGCCCATTTGACCAGCCGCAGTCGATGCCACCGGATCGCATGTGATCGTCGTCGCGGCCGACCGAGGGAGAGCGCTAATGCTCTTACAGTAATCTTCACTACCGTAGTACTAACCTTACATCATAAATTAGATGTCATCGATAGGTGTAGATGCAATCTCTTA
>NIUQ01000854.1:0-38959 GCA_002796945.1 Plectus sambesii
AATGAAAAATTAAATGAATTAACGATAAACCTTAGAATATGTTTATTATCCCCCAGACGCAGATGGTCAAATTTACGTTTTGAACGGCTATCAAGCCAGAAAAAAAAGGAAAAAAGAGCGTGCCTGTGGTTTAATTTCAAAAGTCATATGCGGTGTGTTGTCCTTCTTGGTCAGTTTGATGCGAATCTGTTTAGCCAAGACCGCCGGTCGGAGCACGCGAGCCACTTCATCAGGCGCAATTTCCAGCACCACTTCGTTAGCTTCTGGCGATAGCCCATCCAAACGAAAGTCTTGAAAAATGTGATTCTGAAAATGTCTATGCAATCAGGGATCTAACGAGCACCTGCAGTCGTGTATCCGACCCGCATATTGCAAATAGACACTGACGCGTACTGCTCAGATTCTTTTTATGGCGATAAACTTTGTCGAGCTATTTGCTTAATGACCATTCTATTCGAATAGCGGTATGGAGCTGAATGACAATAGCTAATCCTATACTTGATTACGCGTATTTACGCATTAGCCGCTGTCAGTATGAAACATGTGTATCGTTGAAATATTAATCCAAGTCTAGTTGGAACTAGAATGCATGTACTGGAGAACGCCGCATCATATGAAGCATTGTGATAGTGCAATATCGAAGCCCTTTAATTGCTCAAACATAACTGACCGCCACAATCTCGATCCAAAGAGCGTGCGCATGGTCCTTGTGCGTCTCATTCTGTACGAAGCACATCTTGTCGACGCCGATGCGCAAAACGCACTTTTTGCTAAGTTTCGCAGCTGTGTGCACCACCTCTTAAATCGTTAATGTAAATTACAAACAATCTCGCAGCCCTCTATCTTTAACAGAGACTGTCAATCGCCCACATTTCTAATCTTCATGTTAAATTGTATTACAAAAATGCTGCAATATTTCGGACAGTGCACGCGATATGAAAGTCAAAGTTTTANAGACCGTCAATCGCCCACATTTCTAATCTTCATGTTAAATTGTATTACAAAAATGCTGCAATATTTCGGACAGTGCACGCGATATGAAAGTCAAAGTTTTAATTGCGATAACTCACTTGAAAACGTCTCAGCCGAACCTTGATCGGTGATTTTCGCCGAGAATTTCATCGCGATTCACCTTAACTCATACGGTAAGGTCATACGTATTCAATATGATATAAAGATAGTTTCCTCTTCAATTTAACTGCCGATTACACGGCGAATGTTCCAATATGAATGACGAAGTGAGCAAAGATAATTGTTCATTCTTTGAGATATAATACACTCGCAAACATATATACACAGTATCACGAGCTTGCATCCCCAAGAGGCTTCTGATTTCGAATTCCATCTTGCTGAAAGAGAACAATTATTACTTTTGAAATTATAATCCAAAATTCGTATTCAACAAAACCGCTTCGATGCACATATATACGCCAACCCAAAAAAACTTGAAAAATATGCATAGCGTATTGTATTTGTTCTCGAACTTTGACAAGAAAATGACATACAGTAATCACGTAGTTGACGGTTTGCTCCGAACAATAAGGAGATTTGAAGATATGGGCGCATCTGCGGTCCTCCGCGTCGCGATAGAGCCAAACGCGATTGGTGCAGTGGTGCGACCAGGACTGTCCCAGAGCCGACGCCATATATGAAGAACCGGTGCCCTGAGCGAAGCGCGTCGTCACTTGATTTGTTACCAATACCTGTAACTATCGCGCAGTAAGTCGCATAAGCGCATAAAGCTAGCACAAGGGGAAGCGACTTTATGAAAGGCCGGTCACGTCATTTGATATAAATATAGCGTCTCAAACAGCTGACTTAAAGGAACCCATTTAAAGAGCACGAAGTACAGAATGTGTCCAGCTCTACTATTCCGCCGTCTCAAAGCATTCACTCAACATTTCACTTAATGAAAGTGCTTAATGGAAGCGGCAAATTGGAAAGCAGCAGTCGCAACAATTTTCATACTACAACACTCAATGAACGCTTTTTTCCTGACAAAATGCAACAAAAATGTGATTGTTCCATAACAGTTATAATTTTGGCCCTATGAAATAGCTCCGCCAGAATGCCACGACATAGATTGTAATAAACTGAGCGTACCGCGATGCCACGAGCGGCCAGCCGCCTGAACACCACGACAATATCGTTCAACGTCCAACTGCGTACATTCGTCCCTTCAAAGTCCTGGCGAAAATGACACGCGATGCTATCGACGATAACAAGACGAACCTATAAAAAGAAATAGAGAACATAGAACTTTGGGGCCAATAGTTGAGCTGATCTTAAATTTTAAAAAATAGAGACTATGCTCACATCTTCAGTTTAGAACATGTAATTTTGTCTTACTCTACAACTGATATCTGAAATATATGCATTTCGCTACCTTTGGGCGTGCATCGACGAAAGACTCGAGGCCGTGAATTGCACTCGTCATTTGAACCAGGTCCAAACATCGATAGGTGTAGATCGTATCCATAATCGAATTAACGGAAGGAATCCCGTCACCCTTCCGCAGATTATTCTCTGCAACATATCCATACATTCAATATTGGCAACTACAAAAGGACGCGGCGACACTGGATAAGATAAGTACAAAAGTTCATAGAAGTTTATGAGAAATTATTTTATCTCACTTGATTTGTGATCATCATATCGTCACTGCACGCTGGTTTATCAAAAATTTTACAATAACCACTTACTCAAATGATCACGAAGAATAGCATCGATCATCGATTTAATGCGATCGGTGGAGAAACAGCCTTCCGTGTCCACGTACACCACTTCGCCGCCCACTCCGCCCATTTCCGGCGGAAAATGCGCACTGACTGCAGTTTGCATACTGAAACAGACAATTGCTCTATTTTAATTTTTTAACTTGTGCAGTAATAACAACCACATCTGCGATTTTCCCATCCCGGCTTGGCCGACGAATTCGTTGATGGCGCCGAGCAGAATTCCACCGCGAAGAGCATTATCGAGATCGGGGCACTGAGTCGAGATCGGTCTGTTGTTGGCGTTCAATTCTTCTTGGTACAAATCAGCCGCCAAACGAAACCCAAGGCTTTCAGCGTCGACATACTCGATTTTTCCGTCTTCCATCGGATCTTCACCGTTATTCTGGAGTCAAATAGATGAGAGATGATTGATTTTCACCTCGGTGCTTCCCATGAAGAAGATGATTTTGTAAAGAGTGCTGAGAAAAAATGGAATGAAATCAATTTATTTTCATTGCTGATGAGACTTGTAAAAACCTCCGCCTACCTCACTTGCGTATCAGGCGACTACCGTACGATAATTCGTGACTTCGCCATCGAATATCGAAAAACGCACAGCAAACGCTAAATCTTGCTCGAACAGTTTTGGCTAGATTTTGGTCTTTTGCATTGAAGATTGCTTTAGTATAGCAAAGCAATGTTCTGAATTTGCAGACCTTATACTTTCCTATTGTGGTTCTGATTTATTGTCGTCACCATGCCTCGAACACAAGCTGACAAGGAAAGGGAAGACGAACGACGCGCGAAAACCACCTATGATCTCTTTCGTGTCCGACTCGAAAAGCTCGAACGCAACATTGTAAGTTTTTTCGATATCTGATGCAATTTTTCATGCCTTTTCCTCTTCTATATAAGTGACTGTGAAAGTTTCATTGCAACATCAGTCACTTCCGAGATTGGCAAATTTAGATCTATGCAGGTTAATTATTGACACATTTGAACCCGCACATAAGAGTCATTCATTTCGCCATCTCTGCAATTTCTCATAGACGAATTCGACTCTAAATTCAGTAATCCCTGTCTACAAAAGATAGAGATTTGTTAAAAAACTGATTAATATGGGCAATTTTCGATGATGGAGTGGCCGAATCAATTGTGTATTATTTTTCAGGAAAAGCCAGTGCTCATTCCTGAACGTCCCATCGAGAAAGGACCGGCACCACCGCCTGACTTCGTCCGTAATGTAGTGGGGTCGTCGGCGGCCGCTGGCAGCGCCGATTTTCACATCTTCCGAAACAATCGGAAACGAGAAAATGATCGACTCGATTGGCTCGAAAAGCAGGACAAGAAGAGTAAAATGGATGAAGAATATGAGGAGCGCATTTCTGAAAAACAGAGACTGGCTGAAGAGCGTACTAACAAAAAGCGCGCCAAACGGTTTGTATTTTTATTTCTTTAAACATAATTCTGCTTGGATTGATACAAGTGTCAGCCAGAAAGAGCCAGCGATCGATTTTTGTGAGGCTAAAGATGTCACGCGCAGTGAATTTGCGTTCATGCATTGCTGAGCGTCTCATCGTTGTAAAAGTCCTTATGGAGCTTACAAGAACATAAAAAATAGCTCGGACATTAATCTCGGCGCAAGTTCGGCTCAGCAGAAAAGACGGTGGCTACCCGCATTAAATCGCTGTCTTATAAGATTACTTAAAAATCACATGCTCTATTGTCTAGATAAAACACTCTGTATGCTGTCGTTTTTACATTCATGATGTCGTCTAATGATGGCATCAGTCGTTGATGTCACGACGTTTTTATCTTTTGCTTTCTTGGGCGTTTTCAACCGCTTCTGCTTGAGAAGAAGCTGTGCAAAGTATTAAACTAGTCATAGAGAAATGGAAAAATCGTTAAGTAATGAGTTTCCTTCAGGGTTTTTGAAGAAAATACCAAATGTCGCGCGAATATATTCTCTTGCTTGACACATGGCTAAATGTACAATTGTCACACGCTATACCATTTCAGCCTAAGAAAGAAGGAGCGTGAAAAGCAGCGAAAAAAGTCGGGAAAAGCGAAGCAAACGGAGGACAGCGATAGCGATGAAAGTGACTCCGACTCGGATAATGATGGCGCATCGCCAGCCCCAGAAAAATCGTCCCCTACTGGCAATGAGCCAGCATCCAAAGCTGGCGATAAATGAAATTGTTATGACTTTTCTTCTGTTACTTCTTTGTTAGCTCTTCTGTACAGATGGTATTGCAACAATAAACCGAATAACAGAACATATTTCAATGAACTATTCATCGATTTACTCGACGAATCCACTTCGTTATCCATGTTGGATGCTCTTGATATGTGGCGTCGTCGCTGTTTCAGTGTTAAACGATCCCTACTTTAGACGCCCTAATTTCCTTAGGCAGCTCGCTGTCGCACTCTTTCGTAGCCTTAATCGAATATATGGCGTTCTTATATCAATGTTTATAAAATCTTCAAGAAAGAATCACTAAGAAAGGGATTGAATAATTCGGCCTATGAAATTGTGCTGTGCGCGAAATCTTGCTTCCAAATTGATTCTAATAGTATCGTACTATTAGAATAAATGAAATATCCTCTTTTATCATACGTTCAGTAATGTGTGAAATATTATAAATGTGACGACGCTTACCGTCAAAATTGAACGTAGTTTTTGAGCAATTAATTAATGGAATTGCTGAAGATTTAGGCAGATGCTTCCGCTAGTGTACGTCTACAACGTCTTCTTTGGGCCGCGGCTGTTCGGCCGCTTCTCGGAGCCGACGATCTATGTCGCCAACTCCCTTGAAGCGGCTGGCGATAATGTGCTCATGTTCGTGGCCGGCGCGCGTCATTTCTGCACTATGATTTCACCCATACTACTCGCTGAAGGCTACCGTCGAGGTTCTTTCACTCTCTTTTCAACTATATATTCACCTTATTTTTAATATTTTGATCATTATACCCAGTGGGGCCAACGTTATTGAACATTGAGCTTTTTATAACACTGTCTCATCAAGCTGCAGGCCGTGTTTGACGTTTAGTAATGACTTTTGGTTACGGATAGCGTCAAATGTTGTAACAGAAGTCTTCCATCTTTCTACTGGAATTGTATTTGAACTTTTCTTGCTGGTCAACTTGACATGAAACAGTGGATGCTACTGGGATGATGCAAATTAATATTTAAACAATATTGTTTGATGATTTAGGTTGGTACCATCCGGATGTATTGTTGAAGATTGGACAGATGGTCGTGTTGCTGTATATGGGCGCTTTATTGATGCGCGGTGTGGGGCGCCTGATGACTCCCGAATACCGTCAGTTCTGTCGTCTGCTCACAGAATGTAATCAGCAGCCGACCACGAGCAATCTCAAACAGCTGAAAGATTACGATTATAAGGTATATTTTTTTCTCGATCACGATGGTTCATTAATTCATCAAGTATGTCTTCGTATTTGATGCCACTTTCTTGGTTCTTATTCCCACATTGTCGGCTTTCGATTTGATCGCTGTAATTTTAAAAGCATATCATGTCTTGCAGTTTTGTAAAATCGATCATTTTTAGATGTGGGCGGCTCCAGTCGACTACCAATATGTCCCGACCGAAAGCAAGCGGCAGTTGGTCGCACCGGCCACCGACTACACCAAATCGTCGAACCCTTTCTTTCGAGTGATTCTAGATGGATTGTCATATTGCGCGGTGCATACATTCGGTCGTCGAATGCTTTATCCGGGCTCGGTCTCCCTGTTGAAGACGCTGCTGTCTTCGACGCTTATTGAGAATCGGCGCAAGTTGGTCCGCGACAAAGGTAGCGCAGAGAATTTTTATCCGCTGCATTCTTATATCACTCTCACTATGTTCCTCTATATTGATTAAATAGTTGGTTACTGTAGCCTTGCTTTGAAGTTACAAGTAGATTTCTCGCGCAAAAAGTAGCCGTTTCAACTGAGTTATTTCAGCCTTTGAGCAAAAATACGCTGCTATAGAATGCTATCATTTATAGGTGGACAACGCTTGATTATGCGCGCCGCCGACGGCAACTTGATCGACACAATGTTCGTCGACCGACGCAACAACGTCATTCACCCCAATGGCAGCATATTGGTGGTGACTTTCGAGGGCAACGCCGGCTTCTACGAGACCGGCACAATGGTGACTCCGCTCGAAGCGGGCTATTCCGTACTAGGATGGAACCATCCTGGTGCGTTTCACAATTATCACTGCCTAAATATGATCAAAGAAGTTATGATGCCACTCAAATCTTAACCGTAGATTATCTATAATTCAATATCCGGAATAATTATAAAACCACCCTTGGAAAGCAAATCGGTTGATTGGTGACTTTCGGCTGGGGTTGCTTGAGTGTCGTTTCGATCGCAAGATGTTTGCAAGCTAATTTATCAAACAAATGCAAAACCAGATAAATCGCTGCCGATCTGCAGGGTTTGCGGAGAGTACCGGCCAGCCCTACCCGGTGCAGGAAATGGCGGCCGTCGACGTGGTCATGCAGTACGCGACGAAGCGACTGGGATTCGCCGAATCGGACATCGTCCTGTTCGCCTGGTCGATCGGCGGCTACACGGCCACCTACGCCGCCATGAACTTTCCTCAGGTATTCAACTATCTGCTTGAAGCTCTTCTGCTGTTGTATGAATTAAAAGTCAACGCGTCGACATCTCACCTGTCTACCACTCTCTATGGAGCGCGCACTGAAGCACATATGCGAAATAGCGATAATTGATTGAATGTGATTGTAACGCGAAAACACGATAACTTGAGTCGATCAAAGCATTGACGGATGTAAATATCATCATTTGCAGGTGCGCGCATTCGTCCTGGACGCGACATTCGACGATTTAATGCCATTGGCGAAGGCTAAGATGCCCGTCTCGTGGGCGTCTCTCGTCCACATGGCCATTCGCGAGTATCTCGACCTCCCAATCGCCGCGCAGCTCATCCGATATCAGGTAAGCTTGTATTATTGAGACATATTTGTGTTGCAATTGTAGAGGCGCTCGGTATACCGATATCATATCGATGGTGTCTTTCAATACCGATTATCTATCATTTTCAACTCAGAAAAGCGCTGCGATCTTGCTTCTTTAAATTTTTTGACTATCAGCTTGCTAATTGTAATGGAATTACTCTATTTGAGGTAGTCGTAAATGATAATCATTGATATTTCGACTCTTTCAGGGCCCTGTGCTGCTCTTCCGTCGAATGCGCGACGAAATCCTGATTTTAAAGGAGACTGGGACCCCCGAGGAGCAGCTGCGCAGTAATCCCGCGACGCCGCTGGTAATAAAGCTGCTAGAGGCGCGATATCCCACTCTGATGGACAATAACACTCGCGAGACCGTCGAGGCGTGGTTGTATGCGTCGGTGGAGGATCGTCTCGACATAGCCGACACCATCGACGATGGTTGGTGTCAATTGGTTCTTCGACGCGCCGCAGCCGATCAGTCGCCGCCACTTTTCCCTCTCACCGCCGGCCTCTCCGCCCTGTCGGACGCCAAGCGCGCCCTGTTGGTCACATATTTGACGCGGTTTTACCTCAACGACTTCGATTCGGGCCACAACACCCCGCTGCCCGCCGTCCTGTTCAGAGTACCCACGCATCCGTGGGAGGGGGATGAACGATAATTTATGCTCTTTTAGCGTTCTCTGATGCTTTCTATTAGAATGGTTTCTATCATACTTCCTTCGATACCACTCTATTTCACTTGTGTGCGTTTGCGTCTGCCGTGTCTCTATTGTCGACTTTTCGCTCTCGAGTGAATAAATGAGTACTTCTTCGCTCCTTCTGCTGACGTTACGTGATTTATTATGCTTTATTCGAGAATATGAATCGCGAGTCAAAAGTGCTACTAGCAAGATTCAATGGAGTACTCGCATCGAAGCGTTGTTGGCTTAAATGATGTGGACAGACTGAAGAGTCAAAGAAAAATAGTTTGTGACAGTACGATAAATAATTCTCAGCCGATGAAAAACCGTGTTAACTATTTGGGTTTTACATTGATGGTGTTTGTTTGGCATGGTAGTGCAGCTTAGACAATTACTGTATCATCGATCCATCGCGTGTTTTCACTTTCATGTGTATGCACGCATAATCCCGTTTTTGTAATAAATATTGGGTAACACTCCATATAGAGTGCAGCAAAGCATTCCGTTATTCACGGTTTTACCAGCGCATAGCGAACCGAAATGTACAGCTTATTCTTACGAAAGTAAGTCGCGCAAATAAGTGCTCAAAAGCACTTCCAGTTTTCAACTTTTACACTGTCGGTCACCTCAATTCGCCACTCCCGCACTTCATTTCGTCATTCGCGCAGTCAATTCGTCACGCGTGCATTTCTTTTCGTCAACCGTGAATAGAATTGACCATTCAACTATGCAAATCTCGATCACCTTTATCGTCTAATCAATTATGCGCTATCACCACCACCACCAACGCTACCGTAATTCGTTTCCCTTGATAATGAGATATCAGTATTCTAAAAGTACGACATGTCGTATTATTAGAGACTGTCGTATTATTTTTCGAAGGGACCGTGCCATGTCGTACTATTAGAGACTGTCATACTATTAGAGGGTGTCGTACTATAAGAATAAATACGGTAACTAGTTGCCTAATGATAGAAATCACCGAAAGGAGCGACAAAAAGACATAGTAGTAATATTGAATAGTGTACACGCATTTACAAGTCAATGTAGTAAAAGGGAAATCGGTGTTAATCTGTGGTTGCATGAGCGTGTGAGAAGAGGTGTAGGTAATGGCCAAAATCTGTGTCAATTTCGGTGGTGAGCTACACTTGTAATTGTAAACTGACTCATGCATTGGTTAGTTTACGTGCCACCCATGTTCTAGGAAGTATTGCAGGCGATATTTTGACGCGCTGACCAAAGCGGTTGCCGTCGCAAGTTTTTGCTATAACATCGGACGGACGACTTAGTCATCATGTGACTAAACCGGCGAGTGGTGTTTCACTTGATAGGATTGCTGTGCGTCTGTCGACCCTGTCGAGTGACTGGTCGCCGGTCGATCGGTTGCTTTTGTTGTTGCAATCAGCGCAGTCCTAGATGCTCATTTGCGTCATAAACTAAGAGAGGTAGAAGATGGGTCCAAAAGGCGTGACTTTGATAGACGATGGTAGCAGATGTGTTTACCGGTGCTTGGTGGCACGGAAACGGCAGTCGGCGCTAGGCTAATCAGGCGGCCGACAATGCGGGACGCATGATCGGCCGAGGGTGGAAGTGCTGGCGAGGGTAAGGCGTGTAGGGCTTTTTGTTCGGACGCGTTTTATTTTTATCGCGCGCGCCGATTGTGTAATGCACACGACTGCGGCGAGCGGATGTGCGGTCGAGGTGTCGATGGTCCTTCGATCGGCCGTCCGCTCACGAGTGCTCACGCCAGAGCCCGGTCAGTGTTCGTTATTTGTGCTTGACGCTCAGCGATGCGCTTACCTGGTTAAAGAATATCTTCAGACTGATAATAACTCGGATCTAAAAAATGGGCTATAGCATTTATATTGATCTTCCTGACCAAGAAAAACGTCGTCGATATGGCAACAATTTCACTCCGGGTTCGAAAGAACAAGGTTTTACTTAAATTCTTCTTGTGGTGCGCAAATTAACAATCAAGTTCAGGGCCTCACGCATACGATAAAGGCGATCGCGCTGGCGTTTCTCTGTGGTACAGTGAAGTTTATCCAGACGAAGATCGTAAAGCTTCCCTAGATGTCGGACGCCTTGAAATGGCGAAAGATGGTGTTGGTATGCGTTATAAAGCCACAGCCATTGCGAGCTACAACGCGAACGGACCCATCGATTGGGGTTACGAGTATGGCACCGCCGAACTCGGAGCAAAGGCTTGGGAGGAGGACGTGGGCTTGGATATGGGCATCAAGATGAACGCCTCTGCTGCGCGATATCAAGTTGGGATGTTACGTGCGAATTTCGGCGTAGGAGGTTAGCACACACACTCATTTTTGTGTGATAATTTATACATGATAATAAGAAATTCAACATAAGAAACTGTTGAGAGATTTCAGCGGATACGGGCGTCAAGTGCGGCAAAGAGGGCGTTGGCATCCAGGTTCTTGGCACTGGCTTCGAGGTCGGACGTACCACCAAGCTCTCTGTTCTCGGCACATCCGTTACCATCAAGTTTTGGTAGCACATCAGCTGAAGTGATTTGTCGTATCCAGGAGGCCAAGATGCGCGACCCCGTCTCCTCTTCAGTTTTTGGCAGTAGACTGCAATAGAATCTCTTTATATATCTCTTGTTCTTTTATTTTCATAGACGGTGTTGCAACAGTGATGTGGTTTATTACATATTTTTCAATAACACGTAATTATGCTGCAACTGTACTGACTGATGCATACCCTTTCGTTTCACTAACATTAATGATTAACCATTGTGACTTACCTTTCTTACTAACTTTTTTCGATTGTCTGTTAGCATATATAGTAAGAAACTCTGCAATAAAACGATATATCCTGCATAAAAGACATCATCACGACAGATGGAATCTATAATAAACATTGCCATTGATCGATTACATTAGCGGTCAATTCAATTCGCCACTCGCGCATATAGTTTCGTCACCCGTTCATTTGATTTCACCACTCGCGCACCTCATTTCGTCATGCGCACATTTCATTTCGTCAACGGTGCATATCATTTCGTCATGTCGCCACAAAATTCAACAAAATTTATTAACGTTAGTAACAGGTAACAACACGGTTTATTATTAATAAACAATCATCTGGCAGCTCAAGCAGTGAGTGATGAAAGCCATCTTATGCCGGAAGAAGGCGCTGCAGTCGTTTCCGGTCTTCATGCCTGCTCCGTTGTTGATCAGGTCCAGTAGATGCGGCCCGTTCTCCGATCTTTCACGTCGCACATACTTCTTCCACTATGAGAACATGTTCTCAATCGGGTTGAAAGATGAGGAGTAGGGCGGAAGGTAGAGCATCCGTATGACCATGGCTTTCAATGAGTGCGCTTACTTGTTCCCCCTTGTGGAACGGCACATTGTCCATAACTAGGACGGAATTCGTGACGCCGTCCTGGGTAAATTGTCGTAATAAACGTCGTAATAAATTTTGTTGAATTTTTTGGCAACATGACGAAAAGAAATGCACGCGTGACGAATTGACTACGCGAATGACGAAATGAGGTGCGTGAGTGGCGAATTGAGGTGACCGACAGTGTAATTATTAATGCTATTTAGCGACTTTATGTAGGCTAATAATTCTAGTCACTGTCACATTGTTCAGTTATAGTGATCGCCTAAGATTCATTGGATCAGTCGCTTGGTTTATTATTTGCCCACCGAGCAGCTCCATTCCCACCGCTCTATTGCATTATCGGATTGTTAGAACGTTGGCCGCTGAATAAGCACATCCTGTTGAGCCCCAACAGCACCGAAACCGACCTCTAATGCCTGCGGAAGAACCGAAAGTACAATAGTGGCGTCGTGGGCTTGCATCTCCAGATCGCGCATATCGGGAAGCAACCGTCGAAACTTGCCTATCAAAACCAAATCGACTTCGTCACGTAGCCCGATCTCTTGATGCATTATTTTTTGTTCGTCGAATCAAGCGATTGCATACAATTATTGTATTATCTTGATTGAATGTTCGTAACAACAGTTGCAAAATATGCTTTTTTCAATAACTGTATCATCACATATCAGCTAGAAGTACTAATGAATTAAGAGGAGGGTACTTGCAAATGGTGTGAACTCGCGTTGGAAGGGCGACGATCATCTAATGCCATCGTCATGAGCTGCAAAAAAAGTTGTTACCTACGGTATTTTTCGCGAAACATTGATAGGGATTTGATTTGAATTCTCAAAGAGCATTCAGAAATAAAAAATGCCCCTTATTCCGCCGTGTACCTATGCTTCTATGTCGCCGTGTACCTATGTCCTACTTAGATAATTCCACAGCGATATGATGCAATTAATAGTGAGCAAAACACATTTCCTCGCGTTACTAGTCCCCTCGTTAAATTCATCGCCGAGTTATGGAAAATTTCTCTAATTTCAAAACTGACCATGCTTTCGGTTTCGTTCGTTCGACCGAGATCCATGGACTTTCGGTATTTGACTCGATTGGCTATAGATTGTCGTCGAATGTCGTCCTGATCTTTGCGAGCCTGCCAAGTTTTATGGAGACACTCGGTTACACGCCCATTTGTGTAACATATGATGATAGCAACGAAAAAGCCCTGCAACGCGATCACCGCCGTATAATTTTTGCCAATTCAGGATGAAGATACCGAAGGAAAACTTTTGCACTGTCTCAGACAGTTAATCGAATTCGTTCTTACATCTTACATGCTTCGCTCAACTACTGACTCCATTACAAGCAGTACAGAGGGATCTCCTAGTGTCGTAAGTATCGGACCTCGAATGTTCAATTCAAGGCCCAAGACCCGTCCCCATTATTCGATCGTGCATTCTCATAAAAACGAACAATGGCCATCATTCACCTGCAGTCCGTCGAGCAGCAAGTTGAAGATTTCGTGAGCAAGAATGGGCAAACGGTAAATAGTTAGCAGAAAATGCAAGCCGAACACTGGAAGCAAAATGAGCGTCGCTCGAACAGCCTTTCTGAAAATACTCATTCGCGCTTAGGCTTCGGCGTTCACCATCATTTCCTACCGGTATTGCGCCGGCTCGTGATCGGGACTGAAGCGAAGCTTGCGAATCAGAATGTAAAGAATGGCAATCATCAAGATGAAATTAGCCTAAAATTTACTATTATTATAATAGGTGATAACATTTTTCGCCAATGCAATGTAGCAATGCGATGCCGAGCGGCATAAAGAGTAGCAGAACTGCAAATCAGCTATGCTCGATTGTCGTTATGATGAATTTAAGGCACATGAGCTAATACATAGCTTTCAATCTAGTTTCCTGTCACGTTGGCGTCCATTAAACCAAAAAAGCACACTTATATAAAGTCTCAGTCGAAATTGGGCAATCAACTCACTCGAGTTTATACACGAGTGTCTCTTGGACACGAAACGATGAGTGCATACCAGCCATATCATCTTCCCGCACTATACTATATTTTAACATTAACTTGATGAACGCTCCTTCACTAAATTTTTGCGCTGTAATCGACAATAGATACTGTGGAGAAAATCATATCCGTCTTTGTTAGTTAGTTTATCAGTGCGTCCATTGTATATGCTGCGTTCGCTTTTGTAAGATGGCACGTACGCATAGCGCGGCTAAGCATGGTCCCGTGATGATCCAGTCAATCCACGCCTCGCGACTCGGCGCCACCCAGCAGTCGTCGTCGTCATAGAGCGCTCGGAACACGCTGTATAATGCAGTTGGGACGATCGGAAAGCCTACAAAGACGGAGGAGGGCATTATTGACGGTAAACAGCTGAGCGCCCGCCAAAAGCGATCAATCTCGCCGCACCCTAAGGCTACATAGACTGAGCCACGTCCTCTCACTACGCCCCCAGGTCATTCGCTGTTTTCGCTTACACCAACAAAGTTTCGTTTGGAGTGAGCGAGGTTGCGTAACGCCCTGTATCTTAGTAAGTAAACAACATTGACTAAATCGAGAGCCATGATGTGACACAAGCATTACAAGTGCGATGTACTTTGCGCACTTTTTCAACGTTTCGACACAAGCGGTTTAACTTGCTACAGAGAATATTTTTGTGAGCACTAATATTGGACATGAGCTAAAAGATTCTGCTGCAGCCGCTTGGCTCCCGACCGGAGGAAAATGTTGACGGAAAAAGCAAGTACTCGCAGAAAAATGTACTAATCCCACAAAAAAGAAACTGTCAAATTTGCGGATGCCCGGGCGAATAGCCGAAATTTTCACATTCCAGCCAAGAGGTGGAAATGGATCGATAGTTGGGAGGGAGACGGCGCAGAAACGGGGATACGGCACTATTCCATTCACTGCCAGACATTCTAACCATCACTGTTGTTGCCTCAGTAATATCGCTATTTTGTGCACTCACCCCAGCAGACCAGATGGTAAGAGCGCAACGATTTCGGTGCGGCGAATGCAGCGATCAGGAGCCGGTGGAGGTACCAACCTTCGCTCAACATCCAAGTGTACGTGCTCAGACGCAAGTAGCGCAACTGTATTGTGAACAATATTCGACAGCTGATCTGAAAGCGTATAAACAATATCACGTGGCGAACAAATAACCAGCTAGATGTCAGGCCAAAACGAGTAATACACCGTTGGAAGCTCACAATATAATCCAGACAGTAACAAAAGTTACGATAAAGACTCAAACGGCTGAATTATGATTTCAAAGCATTTTTGAATTTACGATCAACGAGTTCCATTCAAGCACAGAAAATGAATATCATTTATGATGCTAGTTGGATTCTGGCCTACTCCAGACTTTTAGGCCAAAGGATAGACAAAAAGTAACGTACATGGTTGCTAAGATAGAGACCTTCTCCCAGCCCCCCGTCGACGACGAAGAAAAAGCTGTTGAAGATGAAGAAGACGCCGCAGAGAAGGAATGAAGTTAGTAAGTTGCGATGGAGAACAAATACGTCTTGGGTTTTTAGCACCCTATAAGAAAATATTCGTGACTGCCATGGCGCGAAAAATATTGCTAAAGAGGTCGAATGTAGTCTTCAAACTTATAAAAGTAAAGGGCCGACCGATCAAAGTACTCAGCGACTGTATCTGCATCGCAATTGAATGGAGGGTGTGAGACGACTACCAACGAATGGTGCCGAAGCTTTAGCTGAAACAAGGTCGAAACAGGAAAAAATGTCAAACCTGTACGACGACATGATGATCAACGCTGGAATGATTGCCACTACGCTGATGGCAAATGACGCGACGCCGACGATGAATTTGATCTGATATGACTGAAATTTTCGTATTTTATCAGTACGAATCACATCGACTCGCTCTATATAACTGAAGCTCTTTCTGGAAGATAATCAGTATGGAAAATATATTTGTTTAAATTTTTCATCATTTTTTTGAATTTGTATCTCTACCACCGAATCAAGATTCACTAATTAACGGGATAAATATGGATTTCAATTAAAATAAAATGTTCTCCAGTCAAAATGGCTGAAGGGCTTTTCAAGCGAGTCATGTGAAGCAATACATAATCCAGTGGCCGGTCACGTCGAGTGTCAGGTTCAAGTCTTACTTGTCGGGCGAGGCAAAGCGAGTAATCGGTCCATTCGATTTCGAACTTTTCCAAAGCGTCCACAGAGAACCACTTGCCTGACGGTTCACATTTCTTGATTGCAAAATTGGCTAAATGATATTTTGCCAGATAATGCTAAAAATACACCACAGTGGGCGTTAGCTACTGACCGCTTTCTTGATCGTAACGCATTTTGTCGCCGTAGATGTAGTTGGGGCAATTAGCGGGCACCGTGCCAGGTTCCGTACGATCGAAGCATTGCCATCCATCCCATGTGGCAGGACAGGAACCAGAGGTGGCAGCAGCGCCAAACACTGAATACAATTGAGTTCGATTGAAATGAAAACGATGGGCGCTATAATAAAGCTTGACAAGTTGACTAAGAGAGAGACAGAGAGAGAGAAAGATCTTAAAAATGAAGGACTCAATACAAGATTGACAGCTGCTTCAGGCATTCATCTCTCCCTCACATGCTTATTTTTTTATTGCGCACTGCCTGTTTCTTTGCGCATATTACCGTTTGATTGGTCATCTCTCTGAAGTATTTCGCGACAACAGCGAGCGGCCTCCGAGCAGCAGTCGGCGGTGAAGTAAACGAAATCGGAAGGTAGAGGCGGATGAACAACTAGCTGTTCCAACGGCGTCGACGAAGTGTTCGACAACGCATGCGCTTTGACGTTGAAAACAGCTGAAGGATTGGCACAATCGCACCAATCGGTTTCTGCCTTGTCAACGGGACATATGAGAAGTCCACCTGGACAGGGCTGAAAATTGAGCACACGGTAATAAAGTTGTGATACAGCGCTCTCTGCTTAGTGCTAGCATCAGTAGGCAACAAATTTGTGATTTGAGCTAATTTTGACTCGAGATTTGGTGTTGAATGGCGTATTCTGAATTATCGGTGTGGAAATTTTGTTGATACAATCTACATAATGTGCCCTTGATGACGACCTGAAAGCGGTAGTTGACGGCGTGTGGTCCAATCGGCGCCACGAAGTAGATATAGAAGAGGCACTCGCCGCAAGCGTAGCTCTCAAATTCTCGCGGCGCCATTCTTCGCTTTGTACTCGATAACCGGCACTCTTGGCTATCGACAGCGGCCATCTGTAAAAGCAAAGCAATAAAAGTTTTATTGGTTATTGGTTCCACTAGCAGCGTAAATTCCAGAAAATCACTTTGCCATCGCATTTCGAATGGGAATATCGTCGAATATCACATAAAGTTCAGCCTGTTCGTAAAAGAGATGGACCCCGGAAGAAGGCCATTTATGTGGTTGCGCAACCGCTCTTTAAGCTATTGCAGCCTTCGTCAAATATGCTGAGGAAAAGTAATTTNTAAAAGAGATGGACCCCGGAAGAAGGCCATTTATGTGGTTGCGCAACCGCTCTTTAAGCTATTGCAGCCTTCGTCAAATATGCTGAGGGATCGAAAAATAATTTCTCCACCTCGTGGTGAAAAATGTCTTGAAGACTGCACTGCATTAAATGGAATCTTCGAGAGGGACAGGAGTTACTCAATACCCCAGAGAAGGTTGAGAACGGTCTGCAGCCGCCAAAGTCTGGAAGATGTCCACCTCTGATTAGTAATGCTTTCTTCATTCCTCAAATGGGCGGTTGGGTGATACTCTTAACCATTGGCTTCGAACAATCTAATTTGCTGTTCACCTTATTAGCATGGAGGACTTAGGGAATTTTTAGCACTACTCGAGTTACGGCAATGATATCGTCGGCGTTCAGCATGGTATAGGACCGTTGAGGCATTACTTTACTTCAGAGGCGATGCTACGAGAGGGATTCTTTGGAATTACTCGCTACAACTTTTTGGAGGATTATCATGAGTTCCATATAGCTCTATCGATTCTCCTCTCTCCGCCTCGTCGAATCCAGCTTAGCGCCTGCTGTTTCTTCAATGTTAGGGACAACGCCGCGTGCCGAAAAGCAGTAAGCAAAAAGGTCTATGAGCAAATATAATAAAATAACACTATTAACGATTTTTCACCACGATTCCCACACTATTCACGACGGTAAATAAAAGTTCTTTACCAGAAAAATCCAAACGCCGACGACAGCAATCGAACGGTGATACGGAACAAGGTCGTTCATGGCGCGGCAGGCAGCGATTGCCGACGACGACTTCGCCCGAAGACGAGCAGGACGGCCATAAACACTTGGCGGCGCTTCGTACCCGATTCCAATATTGATGCCCGCGGTTGCAGCACCGACGCAAGTGAATAGAGAGAAGCGATGTGTTCGAAGCTCGTTAATAGGAGGCGACGAAGAAGGCTCGACTGAAGAAGAAACAGCCAGTAGCTGAGACGTATTTATTTTGATGCATGTGGGAACACTGGAGGGGGGAGGGTTAAAAAATTCGCCGTCGCCGACGTAATGAATTTTTCATTCAGCATATAGCTGTCAACTACAGAGTGGGTAAATAGTTCTGAACGATTTCGTTTTTAATCTACACTCAATCAAATAGCACAATATATGATGAAATTGTGAATTAAATTCAATGAGTTTTTTTGATAAAATCAGTAGTTCGCTAAGGTACTCGTATCATGAATAATATGAAGATGAAAAGAGTGAGTCATAATTTTGAAGATGACTCATTTAATGAACAATGCTGGACGGGTCTTCCTCATCCAAACTTATTCTGACAATATAACTCGCCATCTGCTCTTTGGAACATTTCATAGAAGAAAAATGTCAGATGGACAAATGATGAGATGATGAGATCTCCTCAAGCACTCGGGATTCGAGCGAAATCTTATACTAAATAGAAATTTGCATTACAACCACTCAAGTCCCATTCAAGCGCATTTTTTTGACGTGATGCTATGAAAAAGCGCCCAACAACTAAAAGGGATGAACGGGAGAAAAGACGAACGAGACTGACCCTTTAGAGCGGCCCGTTCGTGCCTAAAAGTGAAATCGCAGCTGTTACCATTGGCGCCCGGAGGAGGAAAAAATATCGTTAGCTCGGCAGTCAGACGAATTTGCGATTTCTTTTACAGCCGACAAAATGAGGGCTCCGACCGTTTGACCCAACGACCTAGACATAAGCTCGCGCCTTTCTGTCTGCAGAGGTTAACTGCCTTCCATAGCCGCATCGGAAGGTGTCACTGCCACCCCATCTGGAATTTCACCGGGCTTGCTGCTCACTTTTTGCAGACAAAACGATGACGTGTAGGTAAGTAGTGAGATTCTGGCGACCAAGTCACAAGTTAAAGCAGTGATTTTTCCTCCCCCAAACACAGGCGCCAGCTTTTGTGTTCGCAACAGCCGACAGACGGGTGGGGGCCAGCGGTGAAAAACGGTGCACGAGTACTAGTAGCGGATGAGCTCCTCTAGTGATCGACCCGAACAACTGATACGATTGGCCGATCCTCTGACGTCACGACGGTCGCTAGGCTAGGCGCATTAAACTCGCCTAATGCACACAATAGCGCCAATGAATAACAATTTTTGCTCCCATCGTAGTATCCTTTGAATTAAAGTTGGCCAATTTTATCATTCGTATCGTCAATGGTCACTGGCAGAAACACTAATTGGAGAATTTTAACTATTATTGTTCCCCTTTAAAAGACGCGTAAGAATAGTTTTGAGTAATTTTAGAAACATTAAGTACTGTTTAGGAAGATCTTTGCCGTCACATTCGTCATTGGGGAAACCTCGACTCTAAGAGCCTTCACTGTGCCTAGCTTGACACTCTCTACACGCGATCATTGTAACACGAGCGCTTCATTTCAATTAAACGAGCAGAAACAAATGTTAACTGGAACAATAAAAAGCGTGCACGGCAGCCAGAAAACGATAGCTCAGTCGGGCAGTAGATAGAGAAAGAGAGACAATTTTTGTCGTAATCGCTTTCAAATACACTGGCTATGAATGGCTCAGCTCAAAGAAACTGTTACCAAAATGTACCGAATGATGAACCAGGAAGTCATGCTGCCAATCACTTCAACATGGTAACGTTCTTACACAGAAGGCAAGTAATGAAAAATTCATCAAGAATGCAATACGCAGAGGATACAGGAAGAAATGCGAAACGGCTAGCGAATGGGGATCATTCCTTTTAATACGTAACGCAAAATAGGGTCTTGTGTCCGCTTGGGTTCACATTAAAAATTAAGCTTTTTCATCTGAACATACATTGCAACTGCAGTAGAAATCTACATGGACAGGCTGGGAAGCCAAATCGCAAGATGAATTTGCCAACTGGCAATTTGGCGAAGATATTTTGATGGGAACTCCAAAACAAGGATATCAGTATGCGTTACGTATTAAAAATTACCCTAAAGTACTGAAGATCAATATACCACGTTGGAAAACAGACAAATTTCAACACATGCCGCTTGCGGACCGCATGGACAAAACATTACTGTAAAACGATGATGTGCACGATATCAATTCTTGTCGGTTGTATGGGTCTGCCAGGTGAGGCGCTCCTCGTAGAACTTGATGACTATCTGAGGACAGCGGACGTTGGCGATCTTTGCCGGCACCAAATCGGCTTCGTCTGTGTTTTTCCTGTAAATTTAAGCATATTGATGCACAAGTCACGCATTATTCAGTAAAGGTGCATGCATAGTTTTCACTAAAGTGACTTTGGTCGAAGGTATGCGTGCCCCTCAACAGTTCAAATCAGTTAATTGCCGTATGTATGATTGATTATGCACGCAATAAGCTATCGGGAGTTGATTAAAGGCTGCAAATATCAGCATCTTGTACTTTCTCAGGTTCTACAAAAACGATCAAAAGAATAATGATTTTAGAATCCGCCAAATATGTTCTTTTTATCATCGAAATGTAACATGCAAACACATGGAGGTGAACTATGAACTCAGTTATCAAATGAAACAAACCATTTAATGAGGAATGTCAGCTCGCCGTTTGAGTCGGTTGCTCCAAGGATTCGGTCGGGGTCAAGACCTCGATCAAAGCCGCGTGGCTTGTCGTCCTGAAAAATCACTAATAAACGAGAGGTCTTAAAAGCATCTCACGAGTTTGTCAGCTAAATTCATCTTGCGTGTTCTAATTCTTACTTATTCCATCAAATTTCAGAATAATTTTGGCAAAAAGGCGTCCCGATGTCTGATTGTGTGTACACCAATACCCTGATTGAAGCGTGGGAAACCACGAATCATTTTTTGTTCAGCTGTTATCTCTTATGTCAAATGATGTGCCTTTTGAAAAAGCGAATGAGCTCTAGCGTGAAATAATATGCCAATAACCCTTGCGATTAACAAGTGGATTCAATAAATAATTGAAAATGAGATACATCACGCTTGCGTTTCTTCGTGCCGCTGTCTGTGACCTCAGATTTGCGCTTGGCGGGAGCGCCTCCTTCATCGACGGCCTGTTCCCTCTTCCGCTTTTCGTTCTCTTCGAACTCCTGAATCAGATCCGGGCAGTCCAAGTTGTCGTCCGGCTCCCACGTGTTCTCGGAACTAAAAATATCATAGACTTACAAGTGAAAGATCAAAGAGGATTTGTTAATTAGGCGTAATGCAAGATGTCAAGATCATCTCCCTTTATATTTAGTAAATCTCGCATAAGTTTTCGCGATAGGCTAAAACTGTCTTACCAAAGACTTTTGATTGTATGCCTTCATAGTTGGCTTGACCGCATCAGTTCAACATTAAACGCGTTTTTCGCGCAAATGCTGACAACGACAATTCTCACCCACAGAGAGCATGAACGCAATAACGGAATTCCCATTTAAATAAGCCGGCCTATATCGTTTGCACTTGGCATAGGCATCAGTAACCTTGGCGGGTAGCTTGGTAGTGAAGGCTGATTAGCGCGTATTAAAATGCGTTTGGCTTGAAAGAAGCACCAAAAGTAATGATCGATGACTAGGGAGAAATCTGTGCTGACATATTTTTTAATTTTAATTTTGGACATTTAAATATACTCAATCGTTGAGGATTCAAAATAAATTATGTTCTTTTATAGTAAAGATGGCAAGAGTGGGTGAAGACACGTACTCCGAGTAGCCTTTCCAGCGGAGAAAGTATTCGACACGACCATTCCTAATGCGCTTGGCGAGCACTTTCTCGACGATGAACTCTTCTTCTTCTTCCTCCTTCGATTCGGCGCCCGATTCGGCTCCTTCGTCTTCCTTTCGCTTCGTCGTCTTGCCCATTTTAACTCAAGTAATGATCCCTTTACAAAATTCCAGAAACAGCTTGCCTCGTTGTCTGCACCTGAAAGTAACGCCTTTCAGAGATCTTCAAGATACGTAAAATGAGTAAAAAGATTTGCTCAATGAGTGAAGTCTTTATTCGCGCATGTCGACTAATTACAAATACCTAGAATTCTACATACGACGCGGCAAAAATTACTTGCAGGTTATTTGTAGTTTTACTGCGAAATTTTTCATTTCTCACTCATAAAAAGTCAAATTTGCTTGCAATTGAATAAAAACAAAAAGTATATAGTTCTTACTAGCTAAGAGCGAGCGAGAGGACGCTTCCACAAAGTCGCAAGCAACCTCACCTGGCGCAACGCAACAATCTCGAATGCTGCGCGAATGGCGGCTTCCAAAACTACGGTAGTTCCCGACACATCGCGCGCTATGGGTCACCAAGCGATCGCCCTGAACAGGCGCGCAGTCGACTACCTTCTCGTACAAGTCGTTTTCTATTGGTGGCAATCGGCTCCCTGCCTGATTTCTCAGCTTCTCAAATGATGATGCTTCAATCTATTGAGCTAACTGCGCATTATTTCTAATATCGATCTTGAACAACTTTGCTGTTCCTACCTCTACTCGTCGTGATTCATTGCACCGTCACTTTGCAACTATTTGACGCTACTTCTGGCTGTCGTAGTCGGTAGCTTGGCGCATCCATTTACAGCTCCAGCAATTCTTTTAAGCTCATAAACTATCTACGTGAAAATCTATTTTGCTACAAGCCGTTAGAAAACTCTGAACTAATACTCTATATTCCTTATTGAAATATCAGCTATTAAATGTTGAACATCCATGGCGGTAAGCCGTCCTGATCTTGCTGAACAATTTGGTCACATTCTACGAATGTCAAGTTGTCCTGACGGCGCGACAATGACAGCATCGACGAGCAGCAAGTCCGAGTCGCCGTCAGAATTACTCTACCCGGAACTTATGACGAAAGAGGCTCTCATCGCTCACCTGCGAAACGTCAGTGTAGTTTTCTCACTTGAAATCGGACATAGGGAGGCTCCTCCGCTCAATCAGCAATTATTTCACCACTTAAAATTTCTCATTTGAAAATCATTATTTGGGTAAATTTGAATATACTCAATGCATCTATCTGTTCATTAATCTTTTCTGCGTAACTTGCGAGAAAATATACCTATACTATGCAGTGCTGCGCAAGTTTTACATTCGAACAGAATGAAATTGTAAAAGCTTCTCGTGGAGATAAGTTCCATCAAATATGATTAATTTTAGTTGCGTAACTGTCCTTTCTGTTAAGAGCGGCCGAAGAAAGGGCACTCAAGAAGTAGCTTAGGCAAAATATATATTGATAGAATCGTATCTCCTTAATATTCAATTTGCATTAATTTCAATCGATTTGACGTTTGAACAGTTTCAGCGCCTTCCCGCATTAGATACGACAGTTAACCTAAACGCTCAGTCAAAGACGAAGCTTGTGGAATTGGCCGCTCAGCTGATTGTTCCAAAGCCACAGCGCGACTATGCAGAGATGCACACGCGACGCGCTGCCGCTTTCATAGCCGCCCAAGAAAAAAGGCCGGCTTCGGGCACGGCATCCATTACAGGTACCATTTGATCAGACTGTTGCTGTGCTTTGAGTCGTATTCAATGATTACATGCTCTAGCTCGAATATAAGAAAATGAATCGAGAATCGAGAAAATAACAATATCTTAGGGCTCGTTTGGTTCCTCTCATAGGGATCCCCCATTTTTTCATCTACTTGCGTTCAATTTCATTCGGCATTGTTCATTGTTGTTTTCGCATTCTCTACCTGTTTATTTATTATTCCTAGTCATGTTTTGCACTTCGAAAATGAATATTTTAGTCAATGTTTTATCATCGCTGTAGATACTGTATCATTTTTTGAAAATTAACTCAAAACTCATTTCAGATAATGCAAGTGGGCCATCGTCAAAGCGAAAAAGGGATGAACAAATGAGCTTTACAAGCGGGGATGGACGCGCAACCGATTCGAACGCCATGAATCGAAAACGGAAACACTCACCCGTCAAATTTCCGTAATATGCTCTTGCGTGTACTTGGTCAAGTTCGCTGTTGGTAACTGTTAGTCAAATACTTTTTGCGGAAAGTTTGATAGTTTCATTCAAGTTTCTCCTACAACATCCAAATGACACATCCTCTTATATGTGCCAATGATTTTAAAAAGAATGTATACCTTCTAAAACATTTATTAAGCGGCTGTGAAAAAGCGAATAAAAATACTTTATCGTTCCGTTGTTGTTTGCATAAACCGCAATAAAAAAATTAAGGCAGCGTCCTCGTGGCGAAATCGTCAAAGACGATCTGCGGTGTCATCCACAGCTTCTGCGGTCGCGCGCATACGCGATCAACAAATGAAGTAGTTGTAGCAGTGTTGATAAACGATACGCTCGCCGTAATGAGACGAAATGCCAACGCAGATGACTATCTGAGGTGGCATTGGTTCTTTCAGCTGAAGGACTTGTTTGCCGTACGTCAAGTTTTAAGTAGGTAGCCCCTTATAATCATTCCATACCAAATGCGAACCTCCTCTGAAGACCGTCGACCGATAGGCAACATTCACGTTTTTAAATCGCTGTCCTTGCAAGCAGGCAGCAGTGTGTGCTAGATCTGATACGCCTTGCAAAGAAATTCACTAAGGCAGTCGGGCCTTTATGGTCAGACAGTAAATACAGTACAGTAAAAATGCAGCAGCAGCGATAACAGTTCAACGATCAATTCGAAATACAATCATACACTCGATAAAAAGAAAAAAGACATTGCCGCATTACACGAAGATGCACTACGAAGCCAAAGGTGTACAACGCATCAAATAATGTGCCAAACAAATGTATCCTCGAATGAATATCTTAAAGAGCGAAACTTGCATATAACCCGAAGCTGAACTCAATGTAAACGTTAAATGTCAGGGATCTTTCGACATCTATCAGAACTTACCTGTTACTGTTATCATTTTAGAGTTTAATGAGAACAAATACAAGCCTTATCATTAGGGCGACATATTTTAATACATGGAATAAGTTCACTCGACGCCAGGGATACGTATGAGAGGGCAGAATTAACTCGTGTTTCGCCTGGTAATTTAGTGATACGGGGTCGATTCGCTGTTTAAGAATTCATTCAAGCACTGTTCAACCGCTATTCGCTTTCGAACTGCCTATGATGGCGGTTGCGGTTGAGCAACGTCAAATGCATAGTATTGACGGCACCATCCACGCCGAGGCGTTTGTGGTCATCGCCCAGTTCCACGTTCAACGTGTTGGCCATCATGAGCGTGGATAGGAAGTATCGGCACTTCTCGTACCGCGTCTCTTTGCCCATCAGCTCGTCGAAGGAGTGCTTCTCCTTCAGTCCGCCAAAGCGCTCCAGGATCTCCGAGCCGTACTCATGAATATCGAACGGTCGGCGGTGATTTTCGCTTTCCAACATCGGCGCTACCCGCTTCTCCCATTGCTGTACGCGCCGCGCCAGCGCCGATGTCGTCAGGTGCTCGGTCGCCGATGCCCAGTACCTGAAAATCGTGCAAGTTCTACACTGTCCGGTGTCGTCAGTGATAGTCTCCCATTGTTCTGTTTCGATTGTATCGCTGCGTTATTTGGACACGTACATCAAATCAAGCTCAAAAGCTCAAGTATCACTGGTCATATTGATAAAAATATGTTAAAGATAGCTCAAGGAAAAAAGGAAATCATAAAAGAGAAATAGTACTCACTTGTCGAGATGGAACTTGAGCTGGTCTTCGTAATTCATCTGACTGTTCGGGCGCTCTAGATGCTCATCTGCCGGCACTTTTAGCGCGTCTTCCGGCAGCTCGGGGCCGATGAGATCGTCGTCATCCAGCAGTGGGCCGTCATCATCGCAGCCATCGCTTTTGCCCATTTGCTGCGGCACGCCTTCATCTCCGCCGCCGCCGATTTCGTCATCATCGAATGCGCCGCCGCCATAATCGCCTTCGTCATCAGAATCGCCGGTTGGCGGAACGGGGGCGTTGTACATAGCGATCCGCTCGCCACCTAAAAAAGATTATGAAAAGCGGAACTTTGAAAGTGATAATGATAAAAGAAAGATGAAATCAATCTTTATAATTATTCTTAATAATTCTTCACAATAGAACGCCAAACCGACTACATACTGCAAAATTCTAGAGATGTACAATGCATAGCAATTCGTTTCTTAGATGAACGTAAAAAGAAGTCTCCATTACAGAAGTCAACTCAAAAAGGATAACAACTTACGTTTCCGCACGGGTCCATCATCCCAGGTCCGTCGCACAACCATACGCCGTTTGTACTCCTTGTAGAAATAGTCTTCGAGTGCCGGACATTCAATGGGCCACTTGTGCGGTCCAACCTGTAAGAGATTATCAAAATCAGAGTCCTGCGAGCCATTGGCATTGCACCAAGAGGGTTAGAGGAGTACCTTGGCAGCGCGCGAGTAGAAGCAGCGATCAATAAAGTCGATGACGGACTCGATCATCGCCGCCTCCTCCTTCAGCTCGCCGTTGGCCATTCGTTTCCGCTGTTGCACCTTCGCTATTTGCTCGGGGAAACGGTACGGCTTGCCGACCTGAAATAGAAAGAAATTCCTTTCCTCGCTCTTCATCGCATACATGAGCATCTAATTGGATAAGTTATTAAACAATTGATTGGTTATGGCAGATAAAAGGAAAGAATAAGAAGCAGTCGGTTTTAACTGACCTTGATCTTCTTGTCGCCAGGCACCATGTCGTACGGGTCGTGCTCCGCGAAAGGATCATCGTGCGACTCCTCCTCTTCCATCTGGGACGCCTTGTCGGTCGCGTCTGTCAGAGCCGTTGCCCTTAAAACATAACAGTGCAAAATAAGACAATTAGCTATAACCCTGAATACAGAAAACTGAACAAAATAAACTCAAAAATGGAAGATTGGTCTGTACATTTAGCATTAATCCGTGGAATAGTTGAATTCGATCAAATACCAGACGAAGGGACTGTGTTTTAAACGATACGGCAACACTATTCACAGCACCAAAAAATTTCAAACCAACCTTCTATCGCTGCGTCTCAGATGTTCGCCGACTTTGAGTAGGGTGATACTGGCGCGCTGCAGATGATCGAGTTGATCGCCGAGCGCCGTTACGCCACCATCTCGTTCCACTTCCGTCTGCGTTGGTCCTTCGTAGTCGAAGTCAGCGCCACCACCGCCATCGTCGTCGCAGTCGTACGAAACGGGATCGGCGGCCATGTGCACTACTCGATCGGGCTCTTCCAGCAGAGTGACATAACGGGGGTCGACGAATTCCTGAAGTCGATATACACTGCATATTAAGAAGCGCCAGCCATTGTCAAAGTTCTTTAAAGTTGAGAAGAATTCATTCTCAACTCTCAATATATGCCATATTATACTTTAAACATCGATCTACTAATTTGGTGGCGAAAAACGGACTTTGAAAAGAAGAATAATAATAATGTAAGCAGACTATAGTAACATTATTAAATATTAAGAAGACGTCAAGTGACGTCAGTTGCCTTTAAAGAATGAAAACAGTGCGCACCTGAATGAAGTTTTCGTTGACGAGATCAAGCAGCAGGGGGCCGTCGGAGTGGACGTAGCAGTTGTTGACGCGGAAGTCGTCCTTCTTGCCGAGAACTTCGCCGGTGCGCGAGACGAGCGGTACGTTGGCCTTCTCGAAGTCGGCGAGGGGAATGAGCGCCATGGGGAGGAGCGGCTGAAGGAGATCGGCCGCCAAGACGTTGCGGCGCTCGCGCATCTCGACGCCCTTTCCCGGTTTCAACTTGTCGAATGATACGAGCACATCCGAATCCTCGTTGCTCTCGGGGTCATCGTCGTCGTCGTCGTTATGCCCTCCTCCTCCTTCATTATCCTCTCCTGAAACATTTCACAGTTTCAAATGGTTACAATTTCTCATGCAAATTCATATTCTTCATGGGAACTATTCATAGGGAGAAAACACATGCGATGGAGTACGGAAGTTGCTCGGTTATGGTTGAATAATGGCCTGCGGATCAAAAAGAATCAGTTGTGAATTGAGAATAGACTATGTTAGTTTGCTTGAGCATGAAACACTACCACAACAATAGAACATAAAAATGTTCGATTCTACATTGAAGCACTAGCAAGTCAAATGCTAGTCAACTGTTTGAAATAACAGCTTGCATTTCCGTGCAAAATAAAAGTAACTAAGTACAAGAGGAGTATTCCTAAAGAAGCTATTTCACACAGGATCACCCACGCGCTGTAGCAACTCACGTTCAAAACTCACGTAGATGATCGACCCGATGCGTCGTTGCAAAGATTAATTTAATGTGCGCATGCATTCGAACAGTGCTCAACAAGAGTGATATAAATTGTTCTTCTCGATATTACAGACTCTCATCAGCCAGAAGGGTGACGATCACAGATAACACATGTTTTTCATTGCAAGGCCATAAGCTACACTCGAAACTTCCAAATGAGGACATCGAATGCAGAAGAATCATTGAGGGAACAATCTTACGACAAATGAGCAAAGTCCTTCCTAGCGTCCCTACATGATAGCAATGGCAGTACGTGTCACACCTGCTTGTTGTTGGTCGTCTTTTTGCTTCTTTCGATTGGCGAGCAACTCTTTGGTCTGCAGTACTTTCTGGTAGAGGTACTCAACCTTGCGACCGTAGACGCACGTCGTTCCCTGGATAAGCATCGCCGCCTCGGCAAAGTTGAATCGACCATCCCTAAATTTGTTCATTTATTTATGTATATAATCGTATTGGAGCATAATTTAAACGTACAAAAACAATGAGAATGATCAACAATATCTCTTAGCAGCTCGAACGCAATTGAAATGTAGCAGTGTAAAGTACCGAAGACATTCAATGCCATCGCTTCAGGATAACTCTGAGGTTATATTCTAATTTTTAAAAAGAGGACAAGACTCATAGCTCGTTAATATCAATTTTCGAGAAAATCTCATATTATAATCGAAACCACACACCTTGTATGCATGTATTGTACACAAAAAATCTGGCATAATTAGATCAAAAATAAAATACGGTTAAATCTTTTCTCAATCGGGCTACATTAGGCAGAATGAACGAAGAGCAGCATACTTGGATTCGGTGGTATCCTGACTGGGATGCAACTCTCTTTCAATGTATTTATCCAGCAATCCAACAATGTCAATGTCCCAGTTCTTCGCCAAGTCCTTGATCGGCTGAAGCAGATATGCGTACTGGTTGGCAGCCAGAGTGTCATCGTCGTCCTCCATTTTCTTTTTACTCGCGCTAAGCACTAACTGTTTTATCTGAAAAAGAATCAGCGTAAAAACAAATCTGTCAATATTGAATATAGATATTTCAAAATGCAAAGACAAGAATAGTGTAAAAGCGAAAATTACTTAAAACACGTTTAATTATGAATGGGCTCTGCGAAATTAACTGAAGTCTATACCCCATCTAAATAACTATTCAGTTGACAGCGATGCACCGAGAGTCAATGATGACACACATAAAAAGATTGTAAAATGATGACCGGCACGGGCCGGCCAGAGGAGCCCCAGGACCCAGGCCTGAAAATTCTTGGGGTTCAAGTCACTTTCTCATAAATGCTGATGAAAATTACTCGCTCACATTTCCTACATAAATGAGAGCTGTAAAGTGTTTCCACGGACATAAGCTGGCATTTATTTAGCGCTGCAAGCAGCCAGAACAATCACTATAGCCATAACTTCATTCTTCACTTACCTAACAAAAATACGAAGCAGTGACACTGACGATACAAACGCCTTCCACTATTCGGTTTTCTTTTCGTCGCCGTCCACTTTTTTCGGAGTGGACTTGGGTTTCGCGGTGGTGGTCAGACCGACCAGATTAGCAGTCTTTTCAATGTCTCGTTCGCCGCCTTTGTACTGATATTGCAACTCCTACAATTCAGCAATAAACTTTCAACCTGATCCGACAGCGCCGCTCATTGAGTGCACTCATTCACATGCAATATATTTAAACTTTTAGATAGAGTTATGCCTGAAAAACTATTCTGAATTAATATTTTTCAAATAGCGTCTAAATGAAGCTGTGAAAAAATTATAACGCAACGATCAAAATTAATGCGAAAACGCTACAAAAGTCATCAAATAGAAATTATAGGATTATCATCTAAAGAACACAGCGATAAAGTACGCCGGTATTTTTGAAGCTTAAACCAACTTTCGTGAAACAAATTATAGTCGCTATCCCGCCGATTGCAGAAGAACGGCGAGTGAGGTCTCTTTAACTTTCATCATTACTAACACATCAAAGCGCGAATATTTTGATAAAACAACAAGTCTTCTGTTCGGTATTACGCTACCTGGAGCAAGCGGGTACTGCGCAAGTAGGTAGAGTAGGTTTCACCGATGTGCTCGACCTCGTTGGGACCCTTGCAGAATAGTTTCTGCGTCAACTGATGTCCGCGCAACTGACCAACGCAAAACTTGTAATACGGCGTCGATCGCACAGTACTGGTCTGAAACGTATCTATTCATGCAAGGCAAAGGGAAATAGTCGCTTGGGTGAATGCCCTCTAACTCAATTTTCGGCGATAAATTGTGTTGCATTCTCCTTTTCTGATCACATTATTCTCATAAACTAAAGTTTCTACTGAAAATCACAACACTGAGTAGTGTATGAGAGAAGAGAAAAGAAGTAGAAGTAATAGTGATTACAACTGGAGTCGAATAACATACCGTTCCGGCCTTGCGCAATTCAGAAACGATTGATCGAATCAGCGGAATTGCTCGAACACTCTTCTCCACAACAGGCATTGAGCTTATCCAGTTTTTCCGAAGTTCAGCTAAAATCGAGCAACGTTTGACTAGTGTGAAGGGCAATCATAAAAGAGGATAAAATCGGATAGGAAGAGAAATAAATAAATTTTTTGCTTTGAATATCTGCCTCATTGACACTATAGAGGAACATTTGTTCAAAGCACGTGTCGCATAAGGTGCCATAGGCGGACGGTTGCCTACCATAATTCAGTCTAAGCCTAAAAATAATCGCACACTTCAAAATTAAATTGAAATTCAACCCTAAATATGAATTAATTGCAGATTATAACAGTTTTTCACGTCTTTTGTTGTGGAAGAAAGTCAGCTTAACTTTGCCGTACGACGCTACGTCCGGAACCAGGCAACTCCCGCCTTTTTGATTTTGAAAACGAAAAACCACAGTATGCAATGTTCCTTTCTCGTGCGCGAAAACCGAGCAACCATGGAGAGAAAACGACGTCATTATTGAATTGCAAACGAAAAATATAGATCCTTATGACAAATTTTAGAAGGAATTAGAGATCCGATAGTCCTGATCGATATTCTCGCTGAACAGTGCTCTTTAGAACATGATTGATGAACTTGTTTCAGCTAAATCCCTCAGGCGACATGGTGGAAGCCGGGGACGACGACTTTTCTCCTGCGATTGAGGGTCCATCTTCCAAGGCGATTAGATGCGTTCTCCAAGGAAACTTGAAAGGTCGGTGACATTAATGATTAGAATTATCACGAGAGCGCAGTATAACTTTCATCTTTGAGAGCATTCGCTTCTACTAAAGTTCTCATTTGCAAGCTCTTGCGAAGCTATACATCGAATGATATTGTTCCCTTGTGATTATTAATTTACTGTATTTTAGTTTTTGCTCGTGCCATTATGGCTTTGGCGAAAGTGGGAGACGAGTTGCTTCTTGAACCAACGATGCATGGGGTACGTAAGTGTTACAGTATTATTATGACGTCATTATAATTTTACAATTGAGAATAATGTTCCTTTCGATTTACATGTGAAATTAAAATCAATTATGACTAAAATTTTTTGCTTAATGGTTTCGCTCGATTGACGCAATCAAGATATCTCATTCAGCTCTCATTTCGTGGAGTTCGTTAGAGCACGAGTCGAAACGACCGGCTGTGTCAGTTCATGAAATACACCGATCAATACTTTTGTCGTCTTTATCTACAGATTATCTTGGTGTCATGACTGGAACTCTTTTCGTTTACCTATCTATCACTAACGCAGCTATTAGCATAATTTTTTAGCTAACATTGCGAGCGGTCAACTTGTCCAAATCGGCGTATGGTTGTTACCTATTCTCTCCGAGTTTCTTCGTCGAATACGAAGGCGGCTGCGGTGCTGATATGAACGCCTCCACTGCCGACGCTGATGAATCGGCGCTCTGTAAAATATCCATGAAGGTCAGATTTTGTATCACATTGCCTTGCTCAATGACATAAACTTCAGTGTGCTATGTCGGTCTTTAAAGCGCCCCAATTCATGGAAAAGGCCGTCCGCTCATGTCTACTGAACATCGATCCTAGTTCCGATACGATGTCAGTGGAAATGTCACTGAAATATGGTATGTTTATAAGAACGCATCGAACCGATTTCACAACGTATACTCAAGTCCTACATTATATAACGCCAAGGTGTTTTTATTTTGTACGACTTAACTACGCGATTTGAAACCGACGATTGTTGAAATACACTATGCATACAGTAGCTATATGTCAGGCGTGGTCAAATCGTACAACATTCCGTTTATGACCTGCGGCCCGGGACTGCGTCCGATGTTTGACAAGAGTTTGGCGCAGAACTGCATCATCGACGATTCGAAGTAAGTTATGCCCTTTCATCCTTAATACGATCCGTTGAAGATTTCACTCGATGATTGCTATACATGCATCTGTTATTTTTATCTGGCATTATACATGTCTTTCATGGAAGCTATATTGACTGCATTTTCTGCTTTTTTCACCTTAAATTTGTTTACCACAAGCTTACTTTTCGTGAGATGTTGGTTGTCATTACTTTTTTTGGTTGGATCGTTTTGACAAATATTTTATCTCACCGACTGCTTTAAGTCGCTCTTGGAAGGAACTTGATTCATTTGAACTGACTCATGATTATGCATGGGAATCCGAAAAATTATCTTTTTATTAGAATTTTGTTCTTTAGATAATTAATAGCTGTATTGTTCTGTGTGTTTTAGCATAATAGAAGGGAGACTCTACTGTCTTATTGCTGGAGACAACTATTGCGCAATATAATTCCTCTTATTCAGATGCGTGTTAAGTGCGCTAAATAACTTTGGCGCATCCACCGAAGAAGTGACTATTGGCGGAGCAGCTAGCGAATTGCTAATACGCAATCATCTCGAATCTGAACCAGGTACTGTATGTTCTAAAAGCGTTTGTGCAGTGTTGAACGAATGAAAACCCCCAAACAACAGCCTGAAATTGAAATCGATCTGCAATCGCAGCCGATCAGATTTCGTGTTGAGGGAGCGAAATTTTTAGCTCTTTTTGATTCTCTGTTTGGCCTCGCTATTTATCCTGCCATCCGTAACGATATGTTTGTCAATGACAACTTTCAGATCGCAGTCGAGTAGTGAAAACTGAAATTACGCTTAGTAAGCAGGATTTCGAACGCTTCGCCGTGAGCGTATTTGATGATGTGACGCTCTGTTTGAAAGAGTTCAAGGTAGTGTGTCTTGCTGTCACGTTGGGTAGAAATGTTATGTGTACGTCTTGATTTTAAGGCAATTCTGGTGTTCGCCGACTCGCTCAGTATGCCCGTCAGTTTCTACTTCGATTCTCCTGGAAAGTTAGTACTCATTTTTGTATCGTCTTTTTGTTGAGAACTGATTAGCTTATTGCTGCATTTCCGCATAGATCTAAGCATCGCGTATTTTTCGTAAAGTTCAAACATAGCCGCTTTATTTTTGTGACGTCATTCAACCTTTCGCATCACATAATATGACACTATCACACTCTGAAACGTTTTTATTATGCACGCAAGGTTGTGCCTCGCATAAATGTACTCTAAATACGTGCAATTAACAAATGAATCACGCCCAAATCTATTATGTAAGTAGCGATAATGTGGTTTCAGACCGTTTATGTGCTCGTTAGAGTCGGACATGACGTTCACCGGCGACTTTGTCATCGCGACGCTCGCCGACCTTCCCGGTCGAGCGTCCGTACAACGGCGAGTGGCGGTTGGCTCTAATTCGCAAGCGAGCAGCGCCACCTCGCTCGCCGGCGGCTGCGATCCGCTCAATTCGTCGGCCGTCGAAAATGATCGTGCGTCGTCCGCCGTTACTCGGTACGCGACGCTTTTCATTCATTTTGCGATTATTGCGTTTATTATTGTTGAAAGTTCTTTACTCAGTAACGGCGCTGGCGACCGTTCTCATCCCATTCCATGTTGGCTAAGAATGTCATATTGGTTTAATTTCGTAGAGAATATTTTGTCATCAGTTGTGAAAGCAGTAAGGTGAACGGAATATTTGTACCACATTACGTTTTATAATAGTTCAGCTCGGAGAACCAAGAGAGATGCTACCTCCCTACGCATCGCCTCCTTGGCACTTGATTTATCTCTGATATGCCGTTTTCAATTTTTAAAAGTATATTGACTGCAAATTTTCTAATATATTTTAATGAAAAGTATGCATTCATTGAGCAAATTTATGCAGTGGTATCGAGTAAAAGAAAGCATTGCAAAATTGTCGAATATTTTGGTTGAATTCAGCTCCATCGCTGTTCCGCGAGTGTTGCGCTCCGAACAGTCTATCGAGACATTGCTGTCCGATCCACAGACGGTGTCGACGAAGACTGTACCCGAAACGTTGCTTCATTCGGCCCACCCGCCGGTTCGTGTGGAAAACGATCCACCGCCGGCCGCCCAGGTTGATTCGCTGCCGCCCACTGAAGTCGACGATGGCATTTCCGATACGGTGGCCGGCACTCCGCCGCCGTCGCCACCACCGAACAAACGAGTCAGTTGCTGCTCTATCGTATTGTGCTGTTATCAATATCTTATATAATCCTGTAAATAATGAAAGCAACATTTAATTTCCTGTTGCATTTTAGCAGTTTTTGTCCAAAGAGCTGTGTTAAAAAGAATTCGGTTGCGGTAATTTTGATGCAGCAATTGTGGACACTCTTCATGTAGTATTACAATGAGTTTAATTTCAGTTCCGAAGCTTCTTCCTTGGGCTGAGCCAGCAAACGTTCCACGCGAGTCAGATATACAGAGATGCAGAGGTGCTCGCGCCCGACTCGGATCCCGAAGAAACATAGCAAACCTTCGATTAATCATCTTGTATATTGTCATGAGTTTGCTGTGATTTCGCCTTTATCTATTGTCTATCTTGAATGAATGAGGAACGTTTTTACGTTCGATTTGATTTGTGTCGTGTATTTACCGCTTAACAAACAGCGAGACGGGGTTATGTGACCGCACCGGACACTTGACCTTATGACATTTTACCGCTTAGGTAATTGACTCTCACGAGGCATAGCTATTGTCAGAAAAAACGTTTCGGGTATGAGAAAAGTAGCATGATTCACCTGAAGAAATAACAATGCACGGAGTTAAAATGTAACGGCAGAACTCACAAAAGCACTAGCCGATCCCAGTGTCACAAGTACCACCGCCGAGACAGTCAATCGCATCACACAATTTGATTTGACCGCGTAAATTGTTTTTGCGGGAAAAACAGCTGGCTACAAATTCGCAGCCTCTGTCAATTAGTCATTAATTGCGGTCACTTACTTTCTCGTAGTTAGTTTCTCGGTAGCGTTCTGTCATGACGCAACAGCTAGACCTCATCCCATCGACAAGGAAGAGAAAAAATGGAGAGATCGCCTACAAAGGAATACTGAACTGTTTCATCTATGTGGAAGAGAAGCGAAGCGCAGACAAGATCACTTGGGTGTGCGAAGAGAAGCGGAAGTCGTTGTGTGGTGCAAGGCTCCAGACGAATTTGGCTATGCAGGTATTCAGTTATGATCCTTACTCGAGAGCTGGCGACAAATTTGATTTAGGTGGTGAACGCTCAACGCAATGTCCATCGCAACCATATTGCCGAAAGCAGCAAAGTGGAAGTTATGGAGGCAATGATCGCTCTAAAGCGGAGGGCGGTGGAAACGCAAGAGCCATCGTCTAAAATCGTCACTACCGCCCTACATTGTACTTCAGCGGTAGCCACCGCCCATCTACCTCTTACCGACTCTCTGCGTCGCAAGGTGTGCCGTCACCGTGTTGCTGAATTGGGTGAAGCAGCGTCGTTCGACATTCCAACGATGGTCATTCCTCACCGCTTCAAGTTTTACCAGCAGATAAACAGTGCGGCCGGTCATGGGTATGTCATTTATCCACATCTATTTGAGAGTGAGGGAGAATAAGTAGATTGGTTGGAGGGAATGAGAATAATGCCCCTGATTAGCCCCAAAATCAAGTTTTTACTTCCTTCCAGATGCTCGTCTCTGGTCACGCCTGGACATGGCGATCAACACGAAGAAGCTGGGACACCAACCAAAGGCCAAATCAATTCAGTGCAGGCAGCAGTATGAAAATTACAGTAATCTGCATGTATTTTGCAAAAGAGTGCTTATCGACTGACGTCTAGCGATTTCTATGATCTTGTGATTCAGTGTTTAGTCCGCCGTCAACTGATCTCGCAGTCAATGCCCATTTATCTCTGACCAAATTTTGCGTTTATTCTCTGTACACAACAAATGATCGACATATTTCCGCATTGCAGAGCATTATTTGATCATTATATTTGAAAAGACATAAAACTTTGATAATTTAATGAATGCAAAACATGCAAAACAAATGTCTTCACCTCTCTTCCGTTGAGAAATAACCATTAAAATATCACCAATAACTTTCGTTGACAAGGCAAGGTGAGCAGTTCATCACAGATGGCCTTGGCTATAGCTTTCTCTTCTCATTTGGGGAAGTACATTCGTTTCCGAGGATAAACGAGGAAAAATGAGAGCTGAATAAGCGCCAGAAAAACGCCAAAAATGTTAGGCGACTGAAAAGATAATGATAGATGAGAAGCAACAATCTCGCAGCAAATGATTCAACTACGGTATTAATATTCGGCTCAAAATGAACCAAAAATTCAATCTATTACATTGAAACAGGTCTAAAGATGCTTACTGTGTCAGCATAGGCTTAACTCGTACGATCTTTGGGTCAATGGTTAGATTTGCATTAACCGAAACATCATGACTTTTTAGATAAAGAATAATTTATAAGACGCTGTAAAAGGACGTCAAACATTCTTAAATCGCATATAATGTTCATCGTTTTTTATATTCGATTTCTCATAAAGCATGGGGAAAAAGAGCTTTCGAAATAAACATACCTTAATGTAAGGGTCGTCAAGCAGTGCTCCGTAAAAGTACCACTGGACGGAAACGACTAAATTGGCGATGCACAGCGGCAACGGTAGAGACTCACAGCAGCGGTCTCTAATTACGTCACGCTGAAATATAAGAATTGAACGAAAAACTAACATTAACTGATGGATAAACATGATATAACGATGAATAAATGTAGGATACTGTAAAATCGCGAAGAGAATTGGAATTATCGAAGCGTTCCAAAGTGGACAATAGTCCGCATCATACTCTATTTACGACCATAAAAGTATACCAACCAGTGCAGCTAGAGGGGCGGCAAAAGTGAGAATGTTGAGAATCATGCACATAAAGCCGAGATGATCGATGGCAACGTCGGGCGTTGGTAGAAGCACATGAACGTATGCGAGCATCCCCAAGGCGCAGACAGTGATAAACGCCAACTGACGGTTGATTGATGTCTGAAATGCGCATCAACATTAAGAAACGATTAATGTTAACGTTAGAGTTCAATTTTTTATTCAATTCTTCTCATTACACAAGACTGCACGTTGCTAGCATTCGTAACAACATGATTCATTTGCGCGCTATGTTTTGAACGCTTATAACAATTGGAAGGGCGGAAAGGAAGTACGAATTTACGCACCTATAGGGTAGACGTTAAGGGTCGCCTCAGCGATCCGAAAAAAGAAATACAAACATCAGATGGCGCTTGCTAATAACTTACGGTCGTCATATATTTGCATTATTTACGCTAAGCAACCGATATAGTAATGATTAAAACATTTCTTTTGAAGTACTGCTATCGATATAAAATGCAACAACACATACCTTTACTCGTGTGTAGCTGTAGAAATAGAGCAAATAAAGCACTTGTGAAACAATTCCAATTCCATTGACTATCAATACTGAGTTGTCACCTTTTAGAAGTCCGTAGCGCAACCAAAAGAATCCACTGCAATATTCATTGAATCAAAATGTCGTTTAGAAACTTCTGGTTAAAGTGTCTGACCACTCTGATTTTTATTGCTTCCATCCGAAATGTGGGGTCAACGCTAAAACTCTGTCACATAGTGCGCTTATTGTTTGGACTTTTCAAAAATAGTGAAATTTGCAAACTTTTTACCAGGAACTTGAAACCCAGTGAAGGATATTACTTGAAAACAGCAAATACCTGAGAGCGCCCATGAGGAACGGTGCAGGATTTGTTCCATCTGACGTTTTTCGACGACGAATTTCTTGACAGATTGGACTGAAAATTGAGAAAATTATTGATGAATTACATTCGGATGGGCTCGAAGGAGTTTAAAAACTAAACGCCTATTCCATTTATCGTAAAGCAAACACGACTTAGCAAAAACTTTTCGTTAAGTCAATTGAGACACCAATAGAATATTAGTCCTTAACCGCGGAAAAATCTAATATACAGTTATACTTTTATAACTATTGTTCTGAGTTCAATCAGAATGATATGATAAAATAATGATAGATCGCAAATGGGCCTTGTACGCGTGTCTACACACTTAAATAAAGAACTCACATTCCACAGAGGAACAGACCAATAGTCGAAGTAACGGCGGTAAAGGAGAGAACGTCAAGCAGTTTCATATCCAAGAATGGAAACATCCCCAACGACGGTTGCTGGTCCATTCTGAAAAAGTGACTTCCTTTTTCTGTCAGATTCAGCTATGAAAATTCC
>NIUQ01000855.1:0-38705 GCA_002796945.1 Plectus sambesii
GTTTCCTGAATAACGCTTAATATTCAAACCAGGTATTCTTATGTGTCAAACTTCCCCAGTGTCAATAATATAATTTATCAAAACAAAATACGGTCATTCTTTCTCTCGCTTATACACAGTAAATTGTTATCAACTACTTATGACAAGAAAACTCTGAGCTAAAATGATTGCGACAGAAATTGAAATGATTCGCAGCCAGCTTGTCATACGCAGCAAATAACAATCTACGATACATTGACGATAGGTAAGGGAGGGGGTGACCGTAAATGCTCTTAAAAAGCGGGTAAAGCAGCGCGGCATGCGACAGATGCGTCGAATTATGCAAATTTTCATCGAACGCATCCAAAAACCAATAGGATAGTAGAGTAGGTACGGAGGGACAGAAAGCCGTAAAGGCAGCCTTGGGTGCGTAAGCGATACGCCCCATTCAGACGATTTCATCCGGACACGGCCCACGCGTTAGCATACAATTGCAAGCAAGCGTGTGTGACGTATTTTTACGTACACCAGCAGAATGGGGCGTATCGTTGCGTTACAAGCGTTTGATAGAAATCGGTTTACTTGACACCCGGTTGGATTTTAGGGATCGGTCGGAGGTTGAAGTCCCAGAGACCCAAAAAACAGCTCATCATATGAAAAAAGTTTACTTGACACTCAGGGAATGGTCAAAGATGGAAGTGCCAGAGTCGCGAAGAAGAAAAGTGCCAACGGCGACGTCGGGACCGGAGAGCATCGTCGTCGCCTCGTCCCTCGAAACGGACGGGAAGTAATAGCTGTTCATGTCGAACGGGTCGAAATACGCAGCGGTCGACGCCGCCGATGCTCCGTTGTTCATTTCGACCGCGGTGATCGTTCTTTCCTAAATAAAATTGTCCAAATTTATTGCATTTACACTTTAATTAGGACACTTTCCGAGTCAAAGACAATGCTATTAGAGCGATTTCTTCGAAAGTAGCCTCTTTGAGTTTAGTGGCCATTTTAAAATGAAAATCGACTGCGAGAATACTCTTCACGCCACGCGTTGCGAATGACAATGGCCTGTATTTCAATGAAATTAGCCTCCATCTGGCTAGGTTAAGCATTATTCAATCTACAAGGCAGTCTAGTTTCGAATCCCAAGTGTATTAAATACGGTTATCGTATAGAATAGTTCCGAAATCAATGTTTCCTAGTAAATTTTTCAAGGAATGCTTCTGTTTCTATTGCCTTTTACTGCATCGCACAGTACTGTACAAGCTTTGTTGAACGATACACCAGCCATTCTGATGTCCAGAACTAGACTATTTCACCTTAATAATTTACAGAACACAAATAAAACAAAGCTTAGAATGGTGCTGCATCAGATAAACCTTTAAAACGGCAATGTAAAATTCGTTCAGTTGATTCAAAACCAGCTCGCTAAACTCGATACGATAAAGAAAAGCTAACATTGGCACCAATGGGCGTCTTTTTCAACTCAATAAAATATGATACAATCAAGAACTGATAAACCTAGGTAAGCAAACCGAGACATCAAGAGCTACTGGCAAGCAAAAGAGACAATAGCTCTGACAAGTACGTCAGAAGGAGAGCCTTGAGTACCGCCCGCCGCTGACTCACGCGCAGCTAGATGCGCGCGGCGGAAGGATGAATGATTCAAGCACAGCAAACTAAATAGACAGACGATATACAACAGTGGGCGAATGTAATAGCATTTTTTATTACAATAGCAAGCCGAAAGCTTGGCGTGGGAAAACCCTTGCCCCTTGATTTATTGGTTAGCAAATATGCTTCAAGCCCCTAGAGGTACAATTGGACAATGGAATGTTTTGGCTTTAGTGCGCGTTGCACTTGGGTAGTGCTTGCGCCGCATTCACTAATCGGTCAGTTTTCAGGCAGAAATGAGAGTGAATGCAGTGGTATTGAATGGGATACGGATAATTGAATGCACATTGAGACAATATTTGCATTTTAAGTTTCATTATAGCTAGCTAATTTCGGCCTGTAACTGCGAATGACTGCACGATGATAAACATAAAAGGATTTCAATTAAACAAAACGAATCATCAACGAAGAACGCAGCAAAATAAAGCCACATACATTCCAGAATACACGATCGGTGTTTTTTGATATTTTCCAAGTAAAATCACAGTTATTCACATCATCACTCTAGCCAAAAGTGTGCAAACCGATTTCAAGTGACCCGCCTGTAATGTACAGTCGTCTTTCGAAGAGTATCAACAAATAACTGAACGCCAAAACATTTCAAAACTTACTGTAACAAATTTTTTAAGCAACCGTTAAAAGGAACTTCTGGACGTTAACAACTAGGCCCTTTTCCATAACAGGTAGGCAATCAAAAAAAGCACGCGATTTACCAGTATTTTGTAAAAAAAGGGGTGTAGTTATATTTATAAAGCGGTGAAGAGTATGTTTTGCGTTAAAGCGTATTTCAGCTGTGCTATGTCAGAGGTGTGCTGATTCTGCGGGTCCAAAAAGCAAATAATACATCGAAGGGAGCCCCTCCCCACGAACAACAGTTCGCGTCGAAGGCACGTGCTCACGCTCATCGCGTCTGTTTGCTTCTGACTTGGAAATCTCTGTGACAGAAGGAGAGTTATAATAGAATATATTTTAGCTTTTCAGTTAGGGCAAAAGATTCTCTTACCGATATTTTGGCGCTTCCTCAACTTTCGATGAGTAAGCGTTCTGAAATATGACAGCTTACAAACAAGCTTGTGTCAGTTGTTCGTGCTAGGTTTCAGCTATGAAATATCGATTTTTCGATACGAATCGATTCAGCGTAGTCTGAACAACAGGATTATAGCATTAGTCACATGGAAATGAAAGGGCGTCTATTAGCTAAGAAATTTGTAGATTTTTCGCCCAAGGCGCTGACTTTTCGTCGTGTCTGTCGCGATTTGTTCATTTTTATGATTTTCACAATGTTCCAGTTCATCACCTGACAGCATTTTTTTATGTCAAAAGCTGAATATGAAATTCTTTGCTCGTTTTCTAATATGGGAACTGAAATTTTGCTTCAGTCTTTGGCGCGTCGTGTCCACTTCGTTTGGTCCGTATTTGTTCATCGTGCGATGATTGTAACTATTTTATGACGTGATATAAAGACACTGGCCGAAGTACGAAATACATAGGGCAGACGGATGATGAATTTTAGTAAGGCTAAGGAGACGTATTCTCTTCGACTGATAATTTCGAAATTCATATATCACAAATAAATTGCGCCACACTAATTATTATTGTGCAATTGGTGTCGTGCGAAACGCTCTCTCATGTGAAAAATAACTTGCGCGTTGATTAATTTTTCTATGACCAGTTTCAAACTATCTCTTGGCTTAGCTTCAGGTCATTTGGAGAACTTCAACACGACTTCTTGACAGTTACACAACTGAATTCTTATCGACTTGCTAACAGAAATATCAATTTCTGTAGTCAAATGGTATCGGCGGTTGCCCCGAATGGAGATAATCCAGCTGCTTCGGCAGAGACTGTAAAGGGAACATCAAGCGAGCCTCTCCTTCCTGGTATTGTTTGCTATTAATTTCTGAAACAACTAGCGTTGAATTGGAGAAATTAGATCGGGCTTTTCTTCCCTCGCAATCCCGAATATGCTACTCGAAACTGGAACTAGAATTTATAATAAATTACACGACTGTGTTCTGCTCTTTGAAGGAGAAGACCTAATCGCATTAAAAACCTAAGGCATCGGAAAGAATAAAGCCAAATTTGTACAGATGCTTAGTCGAATTAAACCCTCAGTTGCAGTATTCGCGCTTTTGACGAGAACTGTTACTTTAAATTGTGAGAATCGCTATCAGCTTGTATTATAATTGATTAAATTTCTATATAACTGTTCAACTTTTCGTACTTTAATTGGATTCTGTATACCAAAATCTTATCGATTGTAACATAATTATGGCAAATCCCAGCTGTAACTAAGCGACCACCGATACTGATCGAAAAATTGATATAAAAACGCATCTATTATTTGTGTTCGATTTAGAAACAGAAAAGGACTCGATTGCAGAAAGTGCTGTGGAAGACGTACTAAGCGAAGCGCGCCAAATTTTGATGGGTGGAGGAAGTAACCGAATGGCGGAAAACGAAGACGTACTAGAAGAGTCGACGACGGTGGAGGTGGTTCAGTCGAGTCCGAAGCGTCTATCGCAACCTCTCGAAATTATCGTTCGACATAGCAAGGTTGTCGCTGAACAAAATACTGATGATGATGAAGATGACGACGAGAATTTTAGAGAAGCTGCCGAAGGTTTGTGATGCAAATTTCTTTAGTGTGAGTAGTGGTGATTAGAGTTAATGTGAGCGTAAAACGTCGTTTATGTTCTACCAATTATTAAGAACGCATTCAGTGGTACTAGTGCGTAGCGGGTAATTAGTAGAGCGTACGGTGACTTTTTCAGGATTCACGTTAACGATTTGTAAGCAGAGGACTGATAGAGTTGTCATGATATTTTAATAAGCAATGCGTAGTTATAAAAATTATAATTCGTTAATAAAATGGCAAGGTGTCGTTAGGCGTAGTTTAATTGGAGGCGGCTGGAGGTGATCTAAGTATCTATTTAAATATAATAATGAAATTTGTTTATACCGCTGCTTGGGGTCCCGACAGAAATCACCGGTATAAGCGAAATATGAGTGAGCGAAACCGGTTTAAACAAATTCTACTATATGAGGTTGTTTACAGAATTTGAGAGTGAAACGCATCAACTGAAGAAGAGCGTGAATGGGCCACTACACTCTCGACGGTGGTCGGGCTCGACGGACGGCGGTGATCACCTTTCGATGACGGTCAGCGAGGACGACGACGGTCATCGTCGCCACCGCACCGTCCGCTACCGTCTTCGTCATCAAAACGACGATGGACACGGCGATCGCGTTGTTGACGGCGAGGAAAATGATGACGATGAACTGGAGGTATGAATGCGGTGGCTTCGCTGGGAGAACTTGAGTCTTTTGAATTTTGGAACTATTTTGAGAACTTTGAAGACGAAGACAACATTTCTTAGTGTCAGCGCGCTATGCAGAATCGGTCATTAGCTGTTACACAGACTATAAAGGCAGTCCTGTTGCTTTTCACTAGGATAATCTTTCATTTAACAGCGTAGTGTAGATGTTACGCTTACTGACGAATATTCAAAGTCAAAATTTCGTAGCCAGTGGAAGAGCTGCAGGGACCACTGTAGCCCACTTAGAGATCATGGTTAATTTATTATTCCACGCTATTGAACTTTATCGCCATAGGTTCAATACTTCATTTTCTTGTAACTGATAAAGAAACTGCGACGATATAAGAGTGCTTTATAGGTTGAAATGGATGAGGAAGATATTGTCTGCTTGCCCGGTTTGGAATCGGCTAAAAAAGGAAAGCGTCATATTGTCAAGCGCGTAAGTTCTGAACAGCTTTTTCTTTCCACGGCATCGTCGATCCGTTTTGCTATCTCGTTTTTCGAATCAATACTTATGAACCGTCGCTCAGTTGAGCTCTGCAAATAACCTTATCAGTCCAAAAACTTTTTGTGTCGTCATATGACAGTCGACGGGGGGAACACGACCGCGTTCTCTTGAGCACGGCTGGACTGGTTTATTTTAAGTGATTGATGTGTTTGTATTTTGGTCAAGAATGTCTCGTGGAATTTGGGGGGGGGTGCTTTACAGGATGTATGCAGAGTAGATAGAATTTATATATTATGTGTACCTATACCGTACTAGTGCCCCATAGTTCCTAATGCCGGTCGATTATACACACTATGTTGGGTCGTTCAGTTCTGGGAGGCGCGATGGAAGGCGCAGCATTTTGACTTCTTGCCCGACTGGCTGCAAGACAATGAGTACCTCCATACTGGTCATCGTCCACCGCTTCCGAGCTTCGGTGCCTGCTTCAAGAGCATCTTCGCTCTGCACAGCGAGACTGGCAACATCTGGACGCACATGTTTGGTAAGTGGAGGATTCTTTTTCCACCATCTGAGGCGGTGTATACCGTATTTTCGGATATAATGGCACACGCGTAAATAGTGGCACACGCGGAAATAGTGGCACAGGGTAGAGGGTGAATGAAACAATAGTGGCACAGGCGGAAATAGTGGCACATGTGCCACTATTTTTCGTAAAAATTGGCATCATGTGCCGATTTCTTCGTACTCGGCTGCATTACTGTTAACCACGCCCCTATAAAATCAGCAGAATTTACCGAAGATTCGTTCGCTGCTACTTTTACACTCTGAATTCTCGTTATCGTCTCGAATTTCAATAAAATTTCTCGTAAAAAAGATCATTTTCCCTGTCTTATTAATGATGGCATATGTTCAGCAGGAGGTTGAAATAATAGTGGCACACGCGGAAATAATGGCACACGCGGAAATAGTGGCACAGGGTAGAGGGGGGTTGAAACAATAGTGGCACAGTGCCACTATTTCCGAAAATACGGTATACAACGGCTCGGTTCGTGCGTTCGTTTGTCTGTACATTCGTCTTATAGTATTGCTTAGACGCGCTCAATCTGTTACGTAAAATCGCTGCACGCTCATTTTTCCTAGTGTACATATGCGGTAGTACGGTCCCGCGCTATAGTTCTCTTTCCGATAGCGACGACATCCCCGCATTTATCATATTAAATGGTTCAAACGCTAAGAGTCGGTATTTTCGTGTAGCGATCAAGTTTTTAAGCAAAAGATTGAAAGTGAGTGAGTGAGAGAGTTGAAATATCCAGTGAACTATACTGGTTTCACATATAAAACTGTTACTGTTGACAGAAATATCGGTTGGGGGCTGCGTCTTTCTGATATCACCGCCGTTTGGCAACGATCATTGTTATCGAATGCATTTTTAGTGGAATTTTATTCGACTAGTGCGCCTTCGCACGTTATGTGGGAAGTAAATCTAAAGTTAAGCTGAACGCTAGGCACTTTACGAATGTTTTTGCCCTTCGTACACAAGGAGCTGTCAATATTCCTTCGCTCTGACGGCTATAATGATAACCGACAGACGATTGTTGCTCTTCGACCGCAAGCGGAACTATTCTCTAGCCTAGTCTCTAGTCGATTGCCTTCTATAAAGCGACTGGTGGCGTTAGCCGTATGGAAAGGAATTAAAACGCGCTGCGCACACGCGATCGGCATCTATTGATCGCTAGCCAACATTTTCTCACAGTCTCGCGCGGGCGCGTGACTGGCCGGTTCGTTCTTCGCCCACTACGTCACCCAGGCAGACAACACGTGGTTTGCGTTATTACATTCTCGTCCGCCTATGGCTTATCGATCAGTTTGGGGAAACACTCAAAGCCATTTCCCATTCTAATGTGGAACACGATCAGTATGGGGAGAAGTTAGTTCCCCCTGCTGCGCGTCTTTTTTTGACAGCACATTGTAGTTCTTTTCTTAGTGCTCCTCAACATTTCCTTCCTACTGCTGATTGCTAAGCTAATTTTCGCGGGGTTTCTCCCTCTAACGCGCAGAAAAGGGAACGCTTGACGAGGCGAAAGCGTTCGACGTCACTCCTTAATTGCGGTTTTCACACGATAAGTTGCTCGACGGCTTACCAACAAGTAAATAGCTGTAGGCGACAGATTTGTTTAGTCACTCGTGGGTAATACTTGGGAAGTAAGTTGTAGAAGGGGGAGGGATAAGAGGCGGAATTGCCAACGTAGCAGCCATCGATGAAGTTTTCGGATTGCTATGGCGTAGCTCGTTCATCAGTCTGTCGATGTTCGCTCGCACGTCGCGAAGAGAAGCGACCCCTTTGCGAGGCGTCGTCACAGCCGCATTGGGGAGGATCGTCATCAATCGCAGTGCGTCGCTCGCGCCCATTCATTTATTCTTCCATGCAAACTATCTGCCTAGAGGGGCGGTATTCTGCACGTTGGACCGCGTTTATTCGAAGAGTTTGTGCACATGCAATGCATCTGCAACATATTCGCACTTTCGCTCGTCTTGTTGGCTTTTGTTTGGAGAGATTTTTCATTTCATCGGTTTGCGTTCAACGAAAGTCATATCACCTCGTTGCGTTATAGTACTTCTGCGATTGTTCCCTACGCTTGAAATGGCTCCAAATCTGCTGCGTCTCTAAATGCACCATAACATGACTAGGCCGCAACTCTCCGTTGAACTGACGCGATATAGCGGATTAGGTAGTTCCTCGCTGAGAAGGTGTAGTCAGAAACAGCCGCGATTGCGCGGAAAATCTGTTCCGCAATCGCCCGCTCGCAAATGACAGCTGCAGTTCGTAGAAAATGGAAAATGAGCGATGAAATCACAACGGTCGCTCGCATTATACCGCCTCCCGCATGGCACACACTGCGGGCGGTATAAATGCAAAGGTTGTCTGGACCTTGTACCGCGCTGCGTCACCGCGACCGCGCGTTCCATCTCCCCCCTTCCATCTATATCGACCATCTGGGCCTCCGCTCGTGGAATAATACGGCGTTGTGGCCCGCGAGAAGACACTAGGGAGCGTGTGGGGACTGTTTTCCATGGCGACACTATTTTTTTGCGATTTTTGCTGAAATTGCATAGGACAAGAACTGATGGGCGTTAACGAAAGGGAACTACTTGCTTGCGTATGGCGCAGTGTTGGCAGTACACTGTGTTCGTGCGCGAAATCCTCTGATTTTACGCGGCAGTCATAGGTGTGGGCAGTTTTCGCGAACGACTTGCGCTTGTGTGAAGCATTGCTTTGCACCCTTCTTCGAGGCAATTACCTATCTCTTAGACGTTGAAAATACGTTGCATTCTTCTAAATTGTTTGCACCGCAAAAATTGAAGAATCATCAATGCACTCTTGACAATGGTATGATGCTTCAGTGCATCTTCGCGGTTGACCAATTAGGGAAGGCGAAAAGAACGGCTATGTCGGAAGATGACGTCAGAAAACGCTGACAAATCGATGCAGCGCCATGAGAGCTGAGAGGGGGAGGGGGCAAAGTTTGCGGCGAATTTCTTGTTGTTGATATAGCTTCGTTGGCTCGCTGCTATTTTAAAATGATGAATAATCGAAATGTGTTTACTCGATGACTAAGGGGCAGTGTTGTAGCAGGAAAGCTAACGAAAGCAAAGTTTTTCAGGAACCTTCTTTATTAGTTAGTCACTTTTGTATTCAAATTAGTTTAAGTAGCGCTTAATGGAATGCTGAGAGAACAGAATTGAATATAAGAGTGACGAATTTTTAATGCAACAATGATGAGTCATGATCAAAGATCTTGTAAATATTTTCTTGTGAAGTCAACACTGATCCGATCAGCCGTACTGTAATTACCGCTGTTAGCTACTTTCCTGATTGGATCGCATTTATTGGCGCCGTTTGCGCGCATTTGAATAGTCGAACAATTAGAATACTATGTTCGTCCACGTACGAGGCGTTACCGATTGATAAACTTACCATTAGACCCTCTTTACGATTCCAAAGTAAAAAGCGTTATTGGGCATGCATGATAATAGCTTCTTCGTTTATACCTTTATGCAAGCCTATCATGTAAGAGTAGAACAAATTGCCCTCATAAAAACATGGCATGGTATGATTAAATAAGACAGTGTTATGCCTAACATTCTGAATAACACGCGTTATTTCGAATGCATAAACACGGCCAAATCAAACCACACATACAATTGCGCAACACAACACTATGACTTATGCAAGTTACAGAGCGGGACTTCAAATCCTTATTTTGCATGAGTTCAAAAACACCCGAAATTTGCATATTTCCTGGTTGCACTGTATGACGTCAATGCGCCTCCCTCGTGCAACCCGAATCCGCGCGATCCTAGTCGGACTTCTTTTGTATGTACGCAGTTTGGTTTCTTTTGCAGCTGCGTTTTCACAATTGTCAATAGCCAGGCAGGTGATGGAAAGATCGACCGTGATGGTCATTGTCATAAACTATTGCTGTAGAAGAATTACGGAACTGCAAGCGTGGTGATTGGTCAGGAAACCAGATATAACTGGAATATGACCAGTCGTAACGCTTGCAATTCTGCTATTCTGCAACTGCAATAGTTTATGGAACTGACCCCAGGGGAACTGTTTGACAACCGATTTTGCAGCTATGTTATTAACCTTGTTATATGATTAGTAGCAGGGATTAAATTACAGATTGACTTTGAACAGCGAGAGAAAATGAATGATTCTATCGATGCTACATAGTATATTATTTAGTTAGGGCATGTAGGAATATTCAAAAGCCTTACATTAAAAAGATACTTGCGAAATAGGAATATATTTGTGGGAAAGGCGCACTAAAAATGTGCTCAAACCCTTGAAATAACGCTATAAATATCGCATGCATCGTCGTATTGAATGTCAAATGAAGCATGATAACAAAGAAATAAACAGGAAAAAAGAGCAATATGAAAAAGTAAGGAAACAGCGAATGTTTAACTGGCAATTTTTCAGGATGCGCGGCATTCATCGGAACGGCTGCGTGGTTCCTGACGCGACCGGCGACGGAGGTGCAGTGGCAGGAGAAGATGATCTTCTCCATCTTCTTCCTCAGTGCGATTACCTGCCTCGGCATGTCATTCGCCTTTCACACCGTCTCTTGCCACTCGATCAGCGTTGGCAAACTGTTTAGCAAGTCAGTTATTGTTCAACCTTGCGTTTTATGCTCATTTTAAAATAAGAGTATCCGTTCGTGTAACAATGCTTTAGCAAAGGATGAAAAATTTGTCGAAATTGTTTTGTCAATTTTACTATTATTTTTTTTGCGTATACTATTTAAAGTCAAGAGTTTGTGATTAGTTACAAGAAATCTGGAATTGAGTGAGGCGAACTGCTTCTAAAAGTCGATAGTCCTTTATTCTTTCAACTTACGCACATAGGAATCAAGAAATAATTATTATTCTTGGTAAAAAACGGTGTTAAAGCATCGAAAAGCGAGCTCATCTTTGCCAACTAGAGTGTCTGAGGAAACTTGTTGTTACTTACCAAAAAATGTTTGATATAAGTTCCAACACTGATAAGCAGCAATCCGCTTTAGGCTAGATTACGTTGGTATCAGTCTTCTGATCATGGGATCGTTCGTACCGTGGATCTTTTACGGCTTCTACTGCCGGCAGCAGCCCAAGATCACCTACATCGCGATGATCTTAGTGTTCGGCGTGGCCGCGATCATTGTCTCGCTGTGGGATAAGTTCAGCACGCCGCGCTTCCGACCACTCAGAGCCGGCGTCTTCTGCGCGATGGGACTCAGTGGTTCGTCTTTTCTTATTCGTTAAGAATGATCCTGAACATTGTGTATCGCGTTCTTATATTTAGGCGTAGTGCCAGCGGTTCATTTCATGATTACGGATGGTCTGCGGACGCTAATCGATGAGGCGGCGTTCCACTGGTTGCTGTTGATGGCTTTCCTGTACCTTGCCGGCGCCGCGCTTTATGCAACGCGCACGCCTGAGCGCTTCTTCCCCGGAAAGTGCGACCTTTGGGTAAGTCGGCTGTTTCTACTACGTTCATTTCACCATTGTTGTATTCTGACTTTGGTGGGAGGAGGCAGTATATCATAGGACCGTTTAGGTAAGAACACTTCTCGTAGATACTGGGTGAACACAATACAATAGACGATACAGAAGTGCGGATGCATGTTCCTATAACTTTCCCGCGGGAAAAGATCCAACAATATCGCATTACAAACAGTGTCACTCAGAACACATCAGCCTTCATATTTCCCCCTTCCGCGACTGTCCCAACAACAATATTATTCAAGATTTCTTTCGATCCGCATTAGTTCCGTCCGCTTATTAACTTTGAATACCGGCAACTGATTGAATAAGCCATTTCAACTCTACGCGACGCGTGCAATAACACTTTCAAATTGCCGCCATTTCAGTTCCAATCTCATCAACTATTTCACATGTGCGTCGTCGTGGCGGCGTTCGTTCATTACCACGGCATTTCGGAGATGGCGGTCAACCGGCTTCAGGGTGGCTCGTGTCCCGAGCAGAGACCCGATCATTTCTAAGTATAGTATAATATACTGGTTATTCGCTTTATGACGAAATTGATTTTCGCAGTTCACTGAACACCTTTGTCTTAACCGATTGTGTTGTTAATTTTTTGGTTAAGCTTCCTTGTGCACTATAGTTCATCCTATTTGTAGCGGTACTCTGAGACTACTCTGAACTTTTATCCATTTCAAGTTGCGTTATAAGCGCGACTATTCTTGTTCGCAGTTTGGAATATTTGAAGATTTCATTTTCTCTAAAAGTTATTATTATTTAAAATACAGCCTATTAAACGATAAAGTTTAGTGAACTTGNCTGTTGTATAGTTAAATCAAATGTGCCTAATTGTTCTTCTTTTTGCGTCGAGCACGAGTTAGCACGAGTAAAAATCCAAAGGTCGAGAATCATGGTAGTCGGGATTCAAACACAAACGGCCGGCGTATTCACCCATTTGTTCTGTTATCTTTCCATTTATTTTCCTTATGTTACTGAACTTAATTTTATGAATTACTTCTGCCAAAAGCATCGCTGTTTGTGTTTGTTCTTCTTTTAGATCGTGTTTATACTTTAAATTGGATACGTGTTTGCCGGCATGTTGAGTATGGTACAGTCCTCTTAGTGTATACATTTATAGCAAACGAAAAATACAAAAATATCCAGGATGTCAAAATACAGACATCTTAAATCTAAAAAGGCCGTATAATGTTTAAAATGCCGAATAATGCGTGTTGCTTTGGAACTATAGAGATGACCTGACGATGATAGTGTGAAAGCGTAAAATGAAGTGGAGAAAAGTCGGACTGCACACGCGTCCCTGTAGTATAATCATGCTCCTGGTTGATTCCTTGTTTCGCTAGTGTGTTCACTTTGTACTTGTCTCGACAAAGGCAATGTCTTGCACTAACCGATACTTTTTTGGCGATATGCCACTATTTGTGAAGCGACTCTTATGGTAAAACATCGCAATTGCATACGCCATATAAATTTTTCGACTTTGCTTCGAATGAAACGAAAGGAATAGGATTGCTGAAAATTGATTGCTGGAAAATTGGACCATTATTAAAGTTCTTCTAGTTATTTCATTGGGGATAGTAAAAAGCAACTAAGTAGAGTTTTTGCGATCGCGATTCCAAAAAATGTTTTGAGAGTAGGCCTGTGATAATGATAGTGTTGCAAAACGCAAGAACTATCGATGGTGTTGTTGATGGTCCAATTTTTTCGCAACTAGGCTGACTATATTTGTTTTATTTGACAACTGAGTTAATGAATTTGTACGAGACATGTGATTGTTATATCCTGGGAATACCCAAAGAACCAAGCCGTAGCGGATATTGAAGGCTGACTTTTCCAAGGAAAGGGACGAGCTGTCGAATTTTTGAGATCTGTCCAGCAAAACTTTGGACCGAATATGAGGGAATTTTTGTGAGGCCAGTATCAAAAATTCGACAGTTTGCGCCTTTACTGGGAAAATATGAATGACTCAAAATCCACCTCGGAATGATTGTCGGATATTTTCGATATAAATTTGTGCTGAAATGGTAGTCTGGCGCACTCTGAATCCCGGCCGTGCACAAAATGTGAATGTTCCTTCTTGTAAATGGTATTTGTGGTTGCTTTGTGTTGCTTTGTCATTTGCTCTTGCAGTTAATAAAAGTTACTCAAAAACAGTGTTCTTCGCTACATTCATAGAGATAGCTTTGCGAGTCAGCTAGATCACGAAATCATATCATTCAAAATTGTGTCATAATGTTTTTACAGTATAATTTGTCAGCTGAGCAACGCATTAAATTTGACTTACTTCATAACAGAATTATTGAAGTAAGCATACATTATATTTTTTCTCCTTGTTATTTTATCGATCGTGCTCAACAGGACGCTTTTCTTAACACACAATTACAAAATTCCATAAAATCGTGCTACATGTTAGGCGCATAAGACTTGATTCTAAACGAAGTGCTACATACCAGGTGGCGAGGAAAAACCTATCATACTACAGTTTTTTGCAATAACTCGCGAATGATAGATCCGATTCCCACCATTATTTATTTACATGTACCCTAATTCTTGCATATCATTAATAAAATATTCAGCAAAATTGGTTGCAAGTAAAGACACTAGTTTTTCGGGATAGTTACATATTATCGATCACATATGGCTTCACTTGCAATCGATTTCGCTGGTTCTATATCATAGTGTTAGGTAAAAACTAAGGTATGTGTGGTTAAAGAAGGAGAGAATTGGGTCAGTCATTCCCGAGTTATTGCAAAAAATAATAGCTTGGTACTTTTTTTACTCCATGCTCTACACCATTTACACTTTAATTAGGCCACTTTCCATAGCAAATCATTATCGGAGCACATCCTGTTTGATTTATTGCCCTTAATAAAGTAGAAATGGTACATATCTTCGAAATGCTTGTTATGACTTTAATTTCCGCCAAATTTAAAGTCAGGTGATTGTTATAGGACAATGGAGGATGTTGCAATGGATGAGTCACTCATGGCTGCCTCCAGTCTAAGTGAGGACGCGTTCGAAAAGCCGACGTTCATAAACGGAAAGTATGGTAATCCAAAATCGTTCTTGGGTTGGACCGGTCTGCCAGGGCTGCAGTTAGTCTGGCGTTACAAGCGAAACAAAGATCTCAGCAACATTCCGTCGTCTGAGCAGGTAATTGACCTTTCAAAATGATCCTTCATTTTCGCGCTGTCAGGGGCCACTTTCAGATAATTATGTAAAGGAAAAATGTTACATTAAATTATGTTCCTGCATTATCATTGCACATTTTTTCACGAAATGTGTGAGGATTATGCAGAAATTTGATCACATTAGCTGTTTTAAATATGACTCCAGAGGCTGTCATATACTAGTGCGCCGTGCTTATGTCCATTTGTTCACTCTTCCGTTCGTCGATCTACTCGACTCTATCAATAATTCTACGCATTTTGGAAAACAATTGAAATTGCAGCCTTAGTCGTAAGGGTATAACATACCATATTTTGTGTAATGGGCGGAGACCAAGCAGCATAGTTTGATTGGTTTAAAAATGATTTCTGAGCACCATGCGAATCGCCTATTATCGCAAAACGACATGGTCAAAATTTGCTGATTTCTAAAAATATCTTAAATCGAGTAATACAAACTGCTTCGAAAGTCGATTATGCTTCTCTCTATCAATACATACTCGTAAAAGCCAAGAAACAACTATCATTCTTGGTGAAGAAGGGTATATTCACACTGAAAAGCGAGCTCATCTTTGCCAACTACTGCATCTAACTGAGATTTCCTTTTTAATGATCCAAAATATTTCATTATGTATCGTTTAGGAATTAAACAAGGCTCTGCCGTTGGTCGAGCCGAAATTCAACCCCGATGCGCAGTTGGAAGCGACTTGGATTGGGCACGCCACGGTAGTCGTGACGCTGGACGGCGCGACTTTCATCACCGACCCCATCTGGTCCAATCACTGCTCTCCTATCATGTTCTTTGGTCCCAAGCGCTATCGTCCACCTCCCTGCAAAATTACAGACTTGAAAAAAGTTTGTTTCCTTTCCTTTAATTTGAACTGATCTGATTGATTTTGTTTGATTGAATGGGCCGCCACAGACGAACTCACACCACTGGCTCGTCCGTTTGTCCGTCCGCCCAATTTTATCAATGATTGAAAACTTTGAGCAATCGCCGTATAATGCGCTTTTAAAATACGATTAACGTCTCCTGATTTTCAGGTAGACTTTGTGGTAATTTCGCACAATCATTACGATCATCTGGACAGGTCATCAGTGCATCAACTGGAGCAGCAATTCGGCGGGGGAAAGGACGGCCTGCGTTGGTTCGTCCCCATGGGACTGAAGGTAGGCTCTAGATTTGAAAATTTTGCGTCTAAAAGACAAGGCGCGCTTTCGTCAGGCAAAAACGGTGGGCTCACTGCTGTCCCTGAAGTCGGATACAAAGTTCTTTTGCGCAGATTTTGGTTTAAGAATGGGGCGCCGCTGTTTTCGTTCAGAGAGAATCCGACTGATATACTGTTTATTCAGCGACCAATATCCTAAAAGCATTCTAATGCAAGAGAGCGGTCGAAATGCAACCGCTTGGTGGGCAAACAGTAAACCAAATGACAGATCAAATGAATCATAGTCAATTATTGAATAAGTACGATGTTACACTTTCCATTTTGCTCTTTTATCATCGATAGATATTGCGTTATGGCGATAACTGCCTTTGATTCACGTGTAATTGAAGGGGTGGATGGAGAAGAATGGATGTCGTCAAGTTGAGGAGCTGACGTGGGGTGAGAAAAAAAGCATCACCATCAACAGCAAGCAGTTCGACGTCCATTGCGTTCCTGCGCAACACTGGAGCACTCGTACTGGTTTTGATCGCTTTAAAGTGCGTTTGCTTACACTTCTGTGTTTTGTTGTTTTTGTGGTCTTCTCTCAACTCTTATTCTATTAATTGCTGAGCGCTCCATTTTCGCCGTTGTAATCAAGGTGTCGTGCGGTCAAGTAAGACCATTGAATACACTGCAAGCTAAACAAAAAATCGTTTTTTCCGCTTAATGAATCGCTGATTAAACATTTCCAACGAGAGCAAATAATCATTTAAACAGTGATTCAGCGCAGGGCGAAATCAAACCGTTTCCGACCATTGAACAAGTGTAACGTTTCTTTGTTGATCAGGTTTAAATATCGCTGTTGAAATTGCAGTCACTGTGGTCGGGCTGGGCCGTAGTCGGACCTCAGCATCGCTTCTACTTTACCGGCGATACGGGCTTCTGCAAGGAGGAATTTGTCAAAATCGGTCGCCGTCTTGGTCCCTTCGATTTGGCCGCCATACCTCTCGGCTGCTACGAGCCAAAGTAAGGGTTCCCTTTCCAGACACACTTTGTTACATATGCTTTGGGGATATTCTGCTGTTAGAATGTGGGAATGAGGAAGGAGAAATCTGACTTGCTTAGATTTATCTCGGAATAGACCTCAGCTCAGAGAGAAGTGAATACTCAAACATTTTCAAATTAACTTGTGATATATTAATATTATTCGTTATAGTATGATGTATTTGGGCATTGACCTATCTAAAATTTGAATAAGATGACTCACTGGCTGACGCTCTGACAAATTCTGTCACGGACTAAATCCAAAAATGTTACTACGGAGTTAGGGCGCAAATAATCTAATAACAATGATAAACCGGCTAACAATTATAGGCTAAGTGAGATCAGTTCATAAAGACATGTGAGGCAGCATAATCCCAATTTACTGTGCAAAAAAATTGATTCTCCGCGGAAGCTTTTAGAATTTTGAAGAGTTAATAACGTTACTACATGACGTCATGTAGTGATGCAGCGCGCGAACCGTGGCGCTCTCTGATATGCATGATATTTGCTTTAGATGGTTCATGTCGCCTCAGCACATTGGGCCAGAAGAGGCGGTCGAAATTCATAAGCTGGTCCGAGCTAAGAAATCCATTGGCGTCCATTGGGGCACTTTTCACATGGGTTCTCACGAGGTAAGCTTTGTTTCGAGTCAAACAACAGAAGAACTTGTAATCGCGATACCACTTGCAAGGGTAATTGGCTTATAACGGTCATGTTTAACCGGTCCCGTCTTTTCGGTCTCCTAGGTTTTGTACATGACTAAATTATTTGTGATCGTGTACATTATGTAACGTCCGCTTCACATTCGAGTTTCCGCCAAAAATTGTCCTTTCAGCCATACATGGAACCGAAATTATTGTTGGAAGAGGCCGTGAAGAAAGCTGGACTGGATAAGGAAGCATTCATTACGGTTCATCACGGCGAAACGAGAAACTATTCAAACAGTAAATCCGAGGAACAGTTCCACAAGTAAAAATTAATTTCTAATTTATACAGCTTTAGATTTGGCGGCATTGATGCTTGTATCCTTGGCGTATCACTTTTATTTATTATTACTAATATTCGTGACAAAATAAATGTCGACTCGGCAATGATTCTAGTTTGAGTGTTATCAAAAATTGGCACTGTTTCATATTGTAGCATATGAAGTCAAGCTATCTTCAAAGAGAGTTATTTCAAGGAATTAGCTTTCATTGCGATTTTATGATTTCCTTGTCTGTCTATCTTACATTAAATATGTTGTTTTATCCATTAGTACTATTTAATATAGATGTATGTTTTGCGTGTTGTTAGCTGTATCTTTCTGCCGTTCTGTTAGATGTGAGATATTTATTTACTTGGGAATATACTCGCCTTCGTAGCCCTCAACCAAACACACATTCACGCACAAAGCAGTGGCACCTTCCTGGATCTTTCATCATAATTCGTCACCATTGGATTCGAATTCGTCATCCCTGTGTTTCGTTACAACGGTATTTTGAAGAAGTTCGATGCAAAAGTACCGAAATGGAATGTAACGATGGCGAATTATGGTTAAAGTCCCTGTGACGCGGATAATATCATTTAGATTTCGGTGATGCGCAGCTTATGACACAGTATGCGTCTCATTCGAACACGCTAAAATGCGCCCACCTTTTTTGGTACGCGTAAAATCAGATACAAAGTACGGTACGCAGCGGTAAAAAAATAAGTTCACCACAGGCAACTAAAAGTAAAGTCAATATTAAAGAACGAGGCAGAGCGCTACCGCGCTCTGCTGATATATTAGGTCGTCCATTAAGTCACTTCAGATTCTCCGCTTTTGAAGTTGGCAGTTCAAGCTGCAGGAGTGTCGATTTGAAATTAATCTTTTTGCTTGATGCCCATTTTCTAAGCTACACAACAAAAAATTCACTTCAAACCGACACTCCTGCAACTTGAACTGCTAGCTTCAAAGGCGGAGAATCTGCAGTGATTTATCGGACGACCTAATATGGACCTGGTCGTGTCGGGACGCCGGTACTGGCGGGAGACGCGTTTAGTAGTCCGTGGGTAGCCACCGATTACACAAATATAGCCGGACGTCTTATATTTTCCTGATCATGTGGCGAATGCTCATAAGTGTAGTTTTGATCTGTTGCCGTAAAATGCATTGCAGTAGACAGTTTTCTGCGCTTGCAAGAGTAGTATTCCAATAAAGGCCTTAAATACAGCTTTACGTGCGACAAGTTGTTTGCAAAAGGAACTTGAGAGTGTGCGAAACGAACTAGTGTCTGGCCAGAAATTATGCTACATCTTGCTTACACTCATATTTTATAAAATGAATTAGCGTCTGTTGCAGCTTCATGAGTAGACACATTAATTTTTATTAAATTGTCAGAGGAGACAACTCTAAATCGCATTAAGTCAGTTTCAAGGTCTTCCTTGAGGTCATTCAATGCGCCAACATGTATATTCTCAATGATGCATGCGGCTGCATGCGCGTTCGATTATAAAGAACATTCGAATTACACTTTTATCAACTGCAGAAAAGTTTCTGAAACGGAAAGTTGATTGCCTTTTGACATTTGATGAAAAGGACGGGGATTGTTACTAAAGTGGCAATCAGACACACTTTGTAAAAATTGTTACATATGTTCTTCCGTTTTAATTGAGCTTAATCCACGCTCATTAGTACCCCTTATAAAAAAATACTAACGACAACGTTACAAAGAAATAACGTCGCTCTGCTAGAAATGACTAGTTGTTAAGAAAGTCGCCATTAATGACCAGAGGTGTAATGACATGTTTTCTGAAAGTGTTCGACGTTTAATGACTTACTGCACGCGCGTAGCGCGTGCCTACTCTTCTGATCGCTCGAAGTGTCACGTATGAAATAAGACGCACCATGTGTTGGTTCTAGGACAGGTGTTCGAGGGCAGGTGTTCGAGGGACAAAGTGTTCGAGGTAAAAGTGTTCGAGGAAATAAGTGTTCGAGGGACAATATGTTCGAGGAGCAATGTGTTCGAGAGGCAATGTGTTCGAGAGACAAGGTGTTCGAGAAGAAGTGTTCGAGGGACAAAGTGTTCGAGGTACCAGTTGACTCGTTTACAAGTTGTTTAATAGTCGGAAGCTAATACCGCAAATTGAACCATCGAATACGCGCATGTCAAACATACAAAATAGTACACAAAGCGCCGCACCGCCGATTTGAAAGCCAAAGTGTGGCAGTTTCAAAACGGAGAATTTTGTGCATCTCTGGTTAAAACGGGCTTGATTAGATTTCTGTCTGAAGTAATAATCATATACCGCTAGGAGGTTTGCACATCAAAATGTTGGCTACCTCAGAAAGAAATCGAATCAAGCCCGTTCTAACTGGAGAAGTATGATATTATCCGTTTTAAAACTGTCTCTTCATACACAACTTCTGCATCACCCATTATTACTATTTAATCTTTCTGCAGATTGCTCGACAAACACCAGCACAATTGACTGAGGGCACTGTTTCTAACACTTTTTTTGAATAAGAATAAGGTTCACTTGGGCGCTTCTTTTAAATAACGTTTGATGGGCGCTTCTTGAATAAGATTATATTGGACACTTTGTATATAGTAGGAGACAGCTTTTGCAGTGATACTACTTTTTTGTGAGATATTTCATGTTTGACATCCGCGTATTCGATGGTTCGATTTGTGGTATAAACATTGTGATTATTAAACGAGTCAACAGGTACCTCGAACACTTTGTGCCTCGAACGCTTATTTCCTCGAACACTTCTCCGTAGGCGCATGTGTTCGCATAGAAGCAGACGTCTGTAGGCGCTAAAAATGATCGTCTCGGGAGTAATTAGGGTCGGTGATTCGAATAGAAGCATCAGTTTTTTTACGTTTCTCGCTCATTCGCAGGGAAAATTGCTTCGAAAATTGCCCTTTTGACGATTTCGTTCGGCGTTTTTTTCTTTTCGAGAGTTGAACGAGTTAAGAAGCATGGAACTTTAGTTTTGATAGCTTAGCACATTTTGGCATCAATTTCCGCTTGATTAATTGGCTTATTGGGACAGGAACCGCAAAAAATAAACCGAAAAATTTCGGTGACATAGCGAAATCGCTTAGAGTGATTACGTATCTAAACGAAGAGGACAATATGTATTGTATATGGTACGGTAGGCCATAAGTTCATCGTTATCATCGTTATCGATTTATGATAACGGAACGCACGACATGAGAGGCATAATCAATTATGCAAATTTTGGAGACAATGACATAGGGTATATATGCATCCCGACGCCCTTCCGTTTATCAGTTCCGATTCATTGTTGTCTTTTCCTTTCTCGTGTGCTCTCGCTCCCCTTTCTCTCCCACTCTCCCTCTCGCTCTCCCCAAAGGAAAGCTGTCGTTTCAACGAATCGTAAGTGATCTTCGCTGCATCGTCAACGCTGCCAACTGGCTCTGAGAGGAAGACGCTCAGAGTTTCGAAGGGCGAAGAAGGGTCTAAGAACGTGCCACTATTTACAGCTCTATACAGCATCCCATATGTGTTACTTGAAGTAACATGAATGTTAAAATTGCTGTCGCTTTCTTAAACAGCCGCGTGCACTCCTTCATCATATGAAGGCTTCTTACTCGCACATATTAATCGTTGACAAAGTGCCACAAATTGCTCACAAATCGCTGCCAATCGAAAACTTTTTTGCAAAAAGTTCTTGTTTTTCTGTCGTTCGCGGCGGCAACCACGCTCCAATTATTCTGAGCGTCCCACTGTGTCATTTGCGCTTACCTTTGATGAATAAGCGAGAGCTGAGCTGCAGTTAAGCGCGGTAGCTTCACTCTCTGTTGAGTTTACACCGACCGACGTTGTGGTTGCATCAACTTGTGCTTATCGATCTTGATCCGTGTCGACTTCTAGCAATACTTTACAAGCATATATCACCGCTCGCGCAACGTAGCGTCAACGTCAGTTTATACGTTAAACTTTTCATTCTTTTACACTCAATTAGACTCAGTTCATAAGCCGAAGTGTTCATCAGTTCAATAACATTTGCAAGAATGCCGTTTATCGATGTGTATCCTTTGAACTATTCACATGAACATCCTGTACCAGCTGTATACACTTCGTCCTTTTTATATATACAAATGTACGTAGTGTTCGCCGTCGGCATTCCTTTGAACCTGATCGTAATGTACATTTCTTTCATTGACAAATCGATAAAGAACAATTACAAGTATCTATTGGGAAATTTGGCGCTCTGTGACTCTCTCTTTCTTTCTTCACTCGTTTTTGGAAACTTTGTTCATCTGTATGTATTATTAGGACAGATTAATTATACACCGCTCTCTTGCACAGTCTTTTCTGTAGGATTATATGCTTTCGGCGCTGCAATGGTCTGCGCGATACCTTTAATTTCAATCAATCGCTATGTAGTCGTTGTGTTAGGCAACGAAGAGTTTTTCACAGATCGGCGTGTGTTTTGTATATGCTTGTCCGTGTATTTTTTACCGGTTTCATGTATAGTTCTAACGCTGACATTTCCCGTTGGTCTGATTTCTTTCATGCACTGTGGATATATGTACTGGTTTTGGTACGTTCGGGAGTTGATGGTGGTGCCTATTACAATACTATCGTTGGCTTCGGTGTTTTGTGTCGTGAAACTGTACTTATACATAGCAAAACATATCAAATCGGTCAGTGGGACCATTGAACAGGCAAGACTGAAGGATGAACGCAGTCTGCTGCGCGCGATCACAATGCAAGGTTAGTTGTAAGAAGATTTTTGTGACTTTCGAGCAGTGTGCAACCTTTTGGTAGGAGCTTATCGTAAAAATTGTTTTGGAACGGGAAAAAAACAACAAAGCAATTATTGTATTCATATCCCCAAATCGGCTGAGGTCGCAAATAGCGCAATATCCTTGAGCATCTGTATCGATTTCCAGAATAAATTATTATTTTCATGGAAATTTAATATAGCAGATTTTTAGAGGTTTCTCAATCAAACCCATGGCTATCCTTTTTAGGACAAGGGATTGTCTTAGGCTCGCTTCAGATCATAACATTTGTTGGCAAACGGGGACAATTTGTCTAAATCGGGAGGTTAGGATTGTAGAAATATAAGGAGCTCTTAGCGGTTGTGAACGTATACGCTTGTCGTTTTTAATTTATGGCCCCATTGGTGTATATTTGAAGGATAAACTAATATCTAAAACTCATGTAGGCGCAGAGGCAAAAATACAATTTTTGGGCGAAGGTGCAAAAATGACATCTCTCGATAATTTTATTTTGAGAAACCAAGTATGCTCAATGATAATTTATATTTTACTTGAATGCCGATTTGCAGGACTCTTACCCCTTTTGAGCTGCACTCCAGCAATTTTGATGATCTCTATCGGGTCCATGGGCCACGACACGGACAACTGGATTTTAATGCTTCGAAGCTTTTCAGTTGGGCCACTTTGTATTGACGCACCGCTTTCTAATCTATCCATTTCCTTGATATCATGGACTCCCGTGATTGATCCACTATTGACGCTTTTTTGCGTCCGCCAGTATCGTCGAGTGGTTGTTGGCTGGTTGCGGAATTTATGTCACTAGCTGAACATCGGTCATTGGCTGAAGACTGAACCAGTCAGCAGTACCGTGTACCCGCTCTAATGTTTGCTGCAGACTGAATTTTTTTATTTTGAAATGGGCTGTGATTGTATGTGAAACTTTGAACAACAGCTATAAATGTATGTTTCAGTCGGATGGACAGCGGTGAACAAGTTGTGATAAACGTTTAATCCGCCGTGCCGTTTTCCACGAGAATTTATGTAGAATTGAGAATCTTTAAGCTGCTTTTCATTAGAAAAGGTCAATACTAAAAGTTCTGTCTATCAAATTTTGCCAGAAATAGCGCTGTTCGTTACTTTAATTTGTCTGTCATTTGGTCAAATTGATGCTCTAGCACTAACTAGCAGCGAATGCACAAAGTTAATAGGTACATTACATCATAAAGTGGCAGTGCCCTGTTTAGATCATTTTACTTTTAGTATAGTTACAAAATCAAATGACATAAAACGGCACGGAATTTGTTAGACTTTAGCGTAACTGAAACCATATTTTGAAGGCAGTACCTCAGTTCAGAACACCACGCGGAGGTTGCCAATTAGAAAATGATAATACTTTTGAAAAACATAGAACTATAGAACAGACCTGTTCTGGATAAGACCAATACACTCATATTACTATTTAATTGTAAAAGACAGCAAATTTAGTGTTGCGTCAAAACCGAGACAACTAAAACCCTCTGAACTGCCCACCTCCGCGTGGTGTACTGAACTGAGGTCAGTTGAACACCTCTCTCTATGCAAACATATGACAAGACAGCATGTAACGCATGCTATGAAGGTAGAGTAACTGTGCGCGTGCATATTTGAAAAGCCTTCAACCAAAAATGGTAAAAAACTCGAATTTAACATGCGGCGACTGCGGACTAGATTAAAGGTTCATTCCGCACAAACGACTTACCCTACCTCTGGCATGGTCAACTTTGAGCGAAAACTGAGCATCGTACATGCACGACTTTGATACTTTTTAAGGCGCCGTTGGATAGCCCAAAGTTAGGGTAACAATCCTGAATCAACTGGATGGAGAATTCCGAACAAGTTTTTTCAGATAAACTGTATAGCGAAAAGATGCGGCCTATTCTTTTTCGCATAACTTTCTTAATTTTGCACCGATTTTTAAAATTCTGGTCAGTTTCGGATCCCTCTCAACAGACCCTTTCGAATGGTATATAGAAACAAATATTTTGATTACGTTACTGTATTTATCTGATTCAATTTAAATTTCCCGTCATATCTCGGCAAGAAAATATTTTCGCAAAATTCTGATGCGTTTTTCGGAAATCCCGACTTAAATTACTCCAGGACAACAAATTTCATCAAAATCTGAGAACTTTTTGCCCATTGTGTCAAAGGAAGCTCAATGCTTAGAAAAAGTCTCTCTTAAACAATTGCTAATGCTGTATGATTTATCGTTTAAATCGACTTTCACGAAGCAATTTTACATAGATATGTCAGCATATGTTCGCGCTGTTATTTCTTTATTGCTTCGTATGTTAACTTGGCATTTGTGAGTTCTTACTGAAAAATTCTCATAGCATAATAAAAACACGCCAACTGCCGCTTTTAAGCTCAATTGGTTGATTTTTGTTTCATGGAAAAACATTTATCAAACAGCGATTCCCGTTACTAACTATAACTTGGTAAGTAGTTGAAACACATCAGCACATACTGTTCAAGGACACAATCATAGTTTTGTGATAGCCTTCGCGAAATTAGAGCTCTCACTTCTAACCAGAATTTAATTACGAGGGGTGGCTAAGAAGTTCTATGCCTAAGTAGGAAGTAATTTAATTTATTAATATGAAGAAAGTAAAAACGCGTACTACTTAGGCTTAGAACTTTCAGCCACCTTTCATACATGCGTTTAAACAAACTGCACACATTAGGATCAAAGCACACTGAGGTTTAATAGCTGCCTACCGATCTGTCTCCGTTGTCAATATGCCTCGGCTTAACGATTCGACTCTCAGTATTTCTACTTTACAGCATTTCTCTATGAGGTGTGAATATTCATTATCTATTATAACATTTCCTTTAAAATTATGCATGTTTTTTAATTTTGAAAAATGTCTTACATAAATATAATATCATTTTTCGTGAACGACCTAGCAAAAATTTGAGAATTACTTGCGATTGTCTAAATGTACTCAGCTTGGAGCAGTTCTAAAAACCGAAAACGTACAGGGTGTCCCACGATCGAGGCACAATTTTTTTGCTTATACCAAAATCACTCTATAATGGATTCAACTTGAAATTTTGTTTGAAAAAAGCGACAACTGCATAAATATATTCATAATTTTACGAAAGTTTGGAAACGTACACGTTTTACTGAAAAATCACAGCACATTTCCAATGTAGCGAGCATCCAGGAAACATGCATTTATGAAACTAGGTCAAAGGATTCATGAAAATAGCGGTAAATCGCTGTTTGATGAATGTTTGACACGGTTTGATAGCAACCAAATCGTGCCTCAATAGTGGAAACTGTAGCAGCTCGGATACAGCCGCATTACAGAGGTACAAATGTCGGTATTTACTATACCACAGCAGAGAGGTGGGCAGTGGGTGAGAAGAAGCGACAGAATATCTTTCGAACACGAAGGAGTACACGATTTTACTGATTCACTATTTCCACTTTAAACTGAATATTTTTCAAATTAAGCTGGACATTTGTCGAATTTTTTGAAGAAGAATATTGAATTTAAGGTGGAAATGGCATATTTGAAATCTGGCGATCATCTTTACGAGAAGGCTTGTCAACAAAACCTGACGATAACTTTACCCGAGGCCAGTGGATATGCGGAGGGTAGCACCACTCCCCCCTCTCGCTAAAGAATGCTACCCTAATCGTCCACCGGAGCTCGCCTCCGCCTCCGCACTCTCTCATACATCTTTGCGTCAGCGACGGCGGCAGTATTGATGTAACACGAAGCGAAATAAATGCATCAAGTACGAGTTAAAATTCCTTCATATGCACATTCTCATAGTTAAATTTAATTCAGAGTCGGCCGCGTCGTTGTAGTCCATGCATCATTTCTGCATTCATACACCAAACCGGTCGCGACGACCATCGTCGCATTTTGCACCAGCACAAGTCTAGAATTATTTTCCAATTGCACAAGATTGTAATTGAATAGAAGCTCGCAAATAAGCTCTAGAAAGACACCTATTATAACTCCTGAGCAAAGTTTCTTGCCTTCCTAGGTGATATAGTATCTGTTCCTGTTTCTCTCAAAAAGACGGTATAATGTTTAATTACTGTTACACTACTTGCCTCACAGCCGCTATCCGAGTATAAAATTAAACAGAAATGGTTGTGTTCGTGACAGATTCACGTTTTCATGGCAGCCGTGCAGTATAATATTCTACTATAAAATGAATGTTCGTTGCACGTTTTTGCGATGCAAAACCTTTCCTGAGACACAAATAAATTTATCGCACAATTTAAATGATATAGTGCATAACGCATGAGGCGCTGCACAATCAGTCAAGAAATGTGACTCCGATTAAGAAGTCGAGGATCACACCGCTATTTATAATTTGCAAGCGAAAAGGACACTCGAGGCCCCCCTGAATTCCGCGTGCACATTAAGAGAACATTTTCAATCGATATCACTCAATCGGCAGAACTAAATTTAAAAATCAGACATAATTAAATCAAGAATATACCGTTCTTGCAGAGCCTATCGGCGTCACCCAAGGGTGATAGCAGCGGCGGCATTGTAACTTTTGGCGGAATTCTCACCGGACAGAGACCACAAGCGCAAGGTAAATGGTTGGCGCTGAGGCGTGGGCATTTTACACCATCGCATGCTGAAATGCTGCTAATTATAACAGATTTGTAGCAATAAATTCAAATTCAGGAATACATCGCTTCATTTTTTAAAAACAACCCATATTTTTGGAACTTTGCCAAGGTTATGTTATCCAATGCCTTCTTTGATTGAGTGAACGATAATCGTCAGCACAGAACGGCACAGAGAGGCGCTGGGGGTACAAGCTAGGGGGCTGGGGGATGTATCCTTACCAAGAGTTTAATCTCACTTTACCACCGCTGGTCGTCAAGTTATGTGCAATGCACGATACTATTGTGATACAGCAATTATGCTGCTTCGGGCGCGACTCGGTAGAAATTGAAAATTCATTGGGTAAAGATTTGAACTGAGCGCGTGCCATAGAAACCATTAGAATAGTGCCTCTGGTGAACATGCTTTTTTGTGCTGTAAACATATTACTGCTGAAAGGTTCAGCATACCTTAAACTTCTAACGATAGGAGTTGTGATGAACGCTATACGTCATGGTTACGTCATGTGCATTGGGGTAAGGCGGTTACTACGCCGTGACGGCCCAAATATAAAAATTACTCACATGCGCATGTCACCGGAAACTTCGGCGCTGCTGAGGTAAGCGTAGATATGAAGAGTATCTAAATGGTCATTACTTTATACATTAACCTTGTGTACTACACCTAAATATCTAGTTGAAAGAATTTAATAGGAAAATAACGGTGATAGCATTTATCATTGCAGCATTTTCTAGCACTTCCAGATCGAGAATCCATTATTATTACTTTAAGATTACAAATTCTTGCATCAAAAAGGTATGTCTGTGCATACGATGGCGGGTTTTGCCGTATTCTTTATCCAAGAATAATTGCCAGCGTACTATAAAGTGCGCCGTGTCAAAATTGCCGCATCATCATCCGAATTAAAGTCACATCAGCATCCGAGAGAGAGGCCAGTTTGGCAATTCGCCGACTGAATCGCCGTAATATTGTTATTGCTGGCGATTGAATCGCCGGCAGTATCGATATCACAGCAATGTAATCAGCACTATAATTAGAACTATAATATCACATAAAATCAGCACTATAATCGGCGCTATAATCGGCACTATAAAATCACGTGCAAGATTACATATTACAACATTGTAATCAACGCTTAAGATCTCAAGACAAATCCATAAATAATCAATCAACCACGATTCTGTATGAGCAAAATAACTCACCAATAACGCGACCGCCGCAAGAGTCATTGATTCAGCTTAGTGCCAACTGTGCCACGTCAAATTAGAATGGTGGTGGTGGTGGTGGCGAAAGGCGTCAAGTGAGCCGTGTCGAGTTCAAATATGAGATAGGGAAGTTTGAACATTCGTCTAACAGCGCAGTGCTGTCAAGTTTGTCAAGCGCGTGTTTTGCATCGCTTCGGCTGGTTTTCTTCGATCTGCATCGATGGGCGGATGGACAGTGTCAGCGTCGGAGCATCAGCGTCACGTGCGTCTAGTTTTCCGATCTTATTATGCGTTACTGCCTGTTTGTTGGGTCAACAACAACTTGTTACGCGCGAAGGCAAATTGTTTCATATCAGGCGGAGATAATTTACGCGTTAACGGTTTCGCTGTAAACTATCTTCGTGCGATGCGCTCCAATTCAGAAACGGCTTGAGTGAAAAATTTAAAATGCAGAGCTGGACGTTTGCGGGTTTCCTTCTGTAACAAACACTAGTTGGCTACTAGAGCTATCGACAATAATCATCTAAGCAAGAGGTGCAACACTTCCACATAGGCAAAGAAGAAATTTTCGCATTGACCATTTTTGAACCGCTGATCATAAGCGCGCGCGGCATATATTGTGGACTGTTTTTAGCTCGGTGAAGGGCTAAAATTAAGGCTCATAAACTCTTTAAGGACCAAAATAAGTATAAACAAGTCAGTGATCATTTATAGTGACGTAACACGCTCGCAGGCGAAAACGAGAGTACGTTACTCGATTACGATGGACGTAACTGATACAAGAAATCGAGAAATACGCTGCCCCCAGGTAAGGGCGGATGAACTTCAAGAATTTCGATCGATGAACGGTGCGTGACCGACTGTGAACATCAACGAAAATCAATCATTGAATGTGAGGTGTGTCCGATAATTTTCTCTTTTCCTTCTGTGCCCACACCCGATGAACAACTCATAAATTGCGCAGGGGAACCGACGGAAAAAGTGACTTTTTAGAGTGGGGAGTGTCGAGCAGTCGGTGTGATTTTTATCAGTGTATTTTGGACCTTTTTATGAACTTTTCGCAGGCATTATTCACTGTGATCAGACGCCGCGGCTCAAATACAATCAAAAGATGCTGAACGTCTTAAAAAAGCTGCAACTTGGCAAGGAGAGCATTAATCTGCGAACGATATTTTTACATACGAAAGAGCGCGCGTTGGCGTACCATAAAACGCAAAAATTTGCAGGACATACTGTTAAGAAAGGGGGATAAATTTGCACGTAACAATGGCAACATTTTTCTGACAGAAAACAAATAATTAGGTAAAAACCCGCGCAACTCTCGTGTTTATTTTTCTGTTATGGTGCTGCTCCTAACGGTTGTCGGATAATGCTCGCTAAACTTTCTTTAAAAGAGCGTGCTGTCATCGTCGCTCTTTTTTGTTTACCCGTCGGGTTTTTGGTGATGGCTCGTCTCTCCCCTCCCGCCGAGTAATCAAGCCTGACGATGCTCAATATCATGCCCAGTCATAGCGATTATTTTTGCGCCGAAGATATAAATTACTGTTTTTTAGCATTACCCTTATGTTAATTAGCGTGTGCATTTTCAAATGCAAAAAACCGTTCGAAAATTAGTTTCTTCCTTGCAAAGTTACAGCTGTTCAAAATTGATCAGTAGTTTCCGATTCACTCTGTGCTCTCGCTTGAAAGTGTTATAATGTATGCACTGCATATCTGTGATGGATCATGATTTAATAATTCCCGCTTATGATTGCGGTACTTTAATTCTGGGAACTATGGAAAATACTATCCTGCTCAATTCAATTTACATCATTTTTATCGAAATACTATACGTTGCGATCAGTTGCACAGTTCGTCCAATCTGCTCAAGGAAAATGAGCAATAAATTATCGTTTAATTTCAAAATGCCAAGGGATAATAAAGAAGAAAGAATTTTCAGCTTTCATAAAGCAAGAGCCGATTTAGAAAGTTAACGCCCTATTCTATTTGTAGTAATCGCATGACCAGAGTAACGTCATCCGCACGCAACTATTTAAAGATGAAGAGATAGTGATGAAAGTGAGCGAACCAGTCGTTTGCGATCAACCAAAACCGAATCTGCTGCCCAAACCAGTTAAGAAAGTTTTCCGGCTGAAAAATGGAAAGAATTAATCCAGTTTCTGAGCTGTTCAGCGGTACAGACAAGCACTCTCACATTTTTTCGACATTGGACTGTCAGCTGTGACAATATAACAACAACCTGCTTTCCCTTTGTTGCTGAAATTATTAATATTGAAGTGTAAATGTCAAGAATAAAGCTTAAAAGTTTGGTAAGTGTTGAGCGTTCGCTTTAGCAAATTTATGCAGGCACTGTTTACATTCCCAAGATTAAACAGAGAGCTTGCCATTATGCAGTGACATATAAAATAGTTGATCATTTGCGCAAGGTGCTGGAAAAGTCATTATTAAGTTATATATTTGTATACGCTCGACAAGAATGCTTAGACACGCTGAAATTTGATATGCATGTAGTCCAATTGTAAAGGTTTTTTTTCAAAAAGAAAGGTTTGCTAGATATAAGCAAGAAATTGAGGAGATATGACCGACTTAGCACAAATCATGGACTTTGTATGTATCCTGCACAACAAGTGTTTAAAAACTGCAAGACAAACTGTGCAAAGTCGTCGATGTGATATAACCATGTGTAACCGTGTTCATCTCAAACTCGCCATGTCATGAGCGAACTAAAGCGCTTCTGTTCCATTTAGCGATAAACTTTTAAGGGGCGGGCATAACTTTGACTAAAGTAAATTTGCTTCCCTTTGCCAAGTGTTGAAGCAGAGTACATATTTGACTCAAAATCACTTTAGTCAAAGGAATGACCCCCCTTCACCTGGCCTAATGCTTTTATTTCAATACTTGATACGTAAAGTGCGCTTCTTAAATTTCAAGTGATAACTTTTACTGCCGAGTGAAGTGTAGCACGACTTGCATAGCTTCATCAGATCTCGAACGCCCTTCAATATCTAACTGGGGCAATATTGCTGTTTTTTAGATGCTTTTGCTTTTCACAGCAGCGTTGTGCAGAGGAACCAAGTTTCCGTCTGCCTGTGCTTGTGAGTACCTATATTCATTCTTTCTTAACAAAGTCCTTTCTGCAATTAAGAGAGTTGCAGCGTGCGTCGGCGTTAGATGTCCATCGACGCATACTGGCATTCGACTGGCTTGTTCTTGCGGTCTCTGCCCTGTGACAAAGCCTCCGCCATTTACTCTCCCGCCATTAACACGACCACTCGGAGATGCGGATTATGTCTGTCATCATGGTAATGGAACATTTTCATAGCCAGTTGCTTCCTAGTTGTTGTTAACTAGAAGAACGAGCTCCACAGCGGCCCTGGATTTAAGACCCACCACAAATCTGAAAAATGAGAGCGGGAGAAGCTTACAGCCAATTTTTATAAGAAAGGATGAGCTGTACATCGGCTAGCCTTCTCGACTTTGAATTAAAAATTTGCAAAACTGTCTGACGGCATCCCCCTCCACTCTTACTGCGTTGCATTCTTGTCAGAGGTTATGCAAAAGGGAATGGTGAGGGAACTGCCATTGTAACCATCTCCTAGTTTGGGGAGGGCTGAAAAGCTATCGTACTGTGAGAAACTGAACATAAAATCTTGAACTCTCCAAGTTAAAGTGCAATGACCTATTACAGCGAACATTGTGTAGCGTAAGGCATTGAACTGTAGAATAAATTATCGTCTCTTTTTACTCAGAGTAGTAACATTTGCCAACCCAAATCACAATTCAAATTTGCAGAACTTTGCTGGTGCAAGATGCGACGGTGGTCGTCTCGACCGATTTGGTGCGTTCCGGCCGATCTCATCAACGGCCATGAAAGTCGAATGATGAATCGCAGCTGAGATTATACACATATCTCGTGCAATGGCAAAAAAAATCAAAGTAATTACATTTGTAATAACCGTATCTTAAAAGTTATTACTGCATTAGTATTTGCAGCAGTATCTTATGGAAGGAGAGTACTGAGCCAATGAAAGTATTCATTCGCGATTCGATGTAGTTGATAAAACTGATACAGGCTGGAATGCTTTTAAACAAGGAAAAGCTTACAGGCTTCCGGTTAGTGCTGAAGAAAAGAGATAACGAATGGTCCCTTCTAACAGTGAAAGATAATGAAGCAAATCGGGCCCGAACTTACACCCCCATCAAAATAAAATTTCGCCTGATTAGAGCTAAGTGGAGTAAGTTTTTGTATGCCGACAATTGTGTCATATCGAGAACTACACACACAGTGGAGGCGCGATATTGCTTACAGCGCTTAGGGCTCACCAACGAAAGGTTTACGGAAGGTGAGTGTAAGTTCCAGGCATCGACACGCTCGCTTTATCCATCTGCGTCGGCATCAACAATTGTCTTTCGTCAACGATGGATTGCACATCACTTGCTGGCGGAGGGAACCGACAGCCCTCAAACAAACAAAAACTGTCAATTCTGTATCAGCGCTGAAAATAAAAAACGTGTTTGGTTGTGTGTAGTTTGTTGAGTTTTAAACGCTCCCGACACTTTACCGATGTCAAGATATGTCTGTTACTGTCAACAATTCGTCGAATGCAAATCTGATGCAAATGTTTAATTTCACTCGTTGAAGCAGTCACAAAGAAGTCTTTCACTTTATTTGAAACTGTAGTAGAAGTATTGACAATTGACGATAAATTGTTACGGACACGAGCAAGAAAAGACCGAGTCAATTTCGACAGGAAACTAAGACAACAGGAGAGTGACCTGCTTTGAACAAAAACCATTTCATAAAAATCCTTTGTAAAGTCCGCATCACAGCTGACGACGACCTGTTAATTATCAGCGCGCCAAGAGTTTAATACACTAAAAATGAATAGCTTGATCCCACCGGGATCATGTTGATGCGGCAGTTGGGGCGCTACTTTTAACGATCATACCCAAATGGTATATTGTAGTGCCATTAAATCCCAGGATGGGGTGACAACTCGCGACACGACAGCTCGCGACATGGATTTTTTTGCGACAGGTCGCGACACGACAACTCGCGACAATTAACTACTTTTAAGCACTGTCATTCAATTCTTAATCATTTTCGCTCATCGTTGCGCTCACTGTACTCCTATCGTATGAGAGCAGAAGCATATATTAAAAAATTTGATTAAATATTCATTATCTAAGAACATGTTGCATATTTATTGATAAAAATGCCATTTTACCGAAACTTGAAGAATAGGGACGCTGTACTACTTCGCTGTTCCCATAAGATCAAAATGTTTTAGAGGGCTGGCATTCGCTAACGGCTTAGCAATCATGATATTGAATTTGCATTATTATAAAAATTAATAAACAATTATTATCGCATCAAAACTAATGAAAGTTATGAAATATCGCGAGCTGTCGTGTCGCGAGTTGTCCGTATCCCAATCCCAGTCGCACTGCGCCTTTATGGTGCTTACACTTTAGGCTTGACATTGCACTATCCCTAAATCAAAGCCGAAACCTTGGCCTTAGGCCTAAGCTGAGCTAAAGTAGAAAAGGCCTGCAATATTTTAAGTGCAATGATGCTACAATTTTTGTATTTGCAGATTTTCTGATTATAATTTAACAGCAACTCGTACAGAACAAACAAAGTGCTGAACAATATTCTGAGGAGCGGTAGCTGTGATGCAGACTTTAAACCGATCATGGAGAGGATGTAGCAATAAACACAACGAGACATCAGGGACACGAAAAAGTAAGCTGTCAACTTCAGATCTCGTGAAATATCCACAATACCAAACAGAAAAATCACACTGAAATATTTCTGTTATCAGTATCACAATACATTAATATCAAAACTAATAACGACGACAGTGAGCGGGAGAAAATTATTTGCTGCAAATCAATGATACAGAGGATCAAGTCGCGGCATATAAATCAAAACGCTCTGTCACACACTTTAAGCGCTATACGATCCTGGTCTCTATGGAACGGTGAAACCTAGACTTGTTAATAAAGCTTGAAATATCGTTGATGAAATGAAACGTGATCATCAGAAATCTGTCGATAAATCTCAAATGTCTTTGTACATCGCACAACGATCCCTATCATCGTGAGCCAAGTGGTATGGCTGTTTGGCAAATGTTTTTGCATGGCATGATCTAATCCAAAATCAACTTCTAAGCAAATGCAAACGGAAAGCGAAAAAGAAATCGATTGCAACAGTATTATAGTACAACAGCAATCGCCATTGATGACCGAACTCATCAGAACTCATCAACATCCCTCTTTTATTGCTCTATTTTTTCAGTAAGACCCCTCTTATTTGTAAAACAACATTTCGTGCTTCAATATTTGCAACACAATAAGTGGGTCATTAAAAAATCAATAATCTATCAATAAATATGCAAATAAGCAGTGGAACGCATGATTCGAGTATTTTAAATACGCGACGGCGTTGCGCGTCTAAAGGAATGTTACAAAAAATATTAATATTTTATTTTTATTGGAGGCTTTGATTAAGGATGTTTAGTAAAAGTGTTCATATTTGTATTAAAACAGGAAAACTTTTTCGTCAAGAGAAACAATTGTAGACATAGTAAAAATTTTTCATGCAAAGAATAAAAGCAATATAAGAATGAGGGAAACTTACATTCGGAGTGCAGCCAATAGTAAAAAATGAAAAGAAATCAATCTTCTTACGCTTTCTGGACACTAGAATACGGAAAATTCTCTCACTGAACAAGCAAGTAAAACGAGAGACTAGCTCCACACAAAAAGAAAATTCATCGGACTAGAAGTTCAGCGACCTGTTCGGTTTTGCAACTTGTTCATATTCTTCTCTGCTCCATATGAATCAAATTCTTGCCAAATAATACAACGAAAACTCCAAAACTCAGCTTCGGAAAGCGCAATCAAGTTCAAAAATCGAATAATTTCGCCGTTACGGTCTATCAAGCGAGCTGTAGTCCCGTGTGGTAAAATCAGTAGGTGCGAGAGCGGAGGTTTCCGTAGCCGGCGAACTGCCGCCACTCAATCCACTGTCATTAGCGGTTAAAAGGAGAGGATTAACCATTCCATTCTCGCTTCGAATCTTGTGCATTGCGAGAGTGTCGGTGGAAGTAGCGAAGCTGGTATCGCGAGGGAGGTTGATTCGCTCCGGGGGAATGTTAACGACGCACGTGAGGAAGTCCCATTCGATGGGGATTTTGCCGGACTTGAAGAGATGATTCGTCAGAAGGGACACACAGACGCACGTCGTCAGTGACATCACCATGCTAACCGTGCGGAACGGAAAGTACTGAGTGCCCGTCACAGTTCCGTCGTCGTTGATCACCTAAAATACTGAAGGGATAGAAATTGTTCGCAGGTTGTAATTTTTGCAAAATTCGCAACTCGGCCGATCTGCGCATATTCATCATACCTTTGAAATATTTTACCAAAAATTAGTACCACTAATTATGAACGGTCTAGTTAGGATTTTACCAGTCGGAGAGGAAAAATGACGAAATTTAATACTTTCGAATACTTATACTGCCACAGTAACCAGGCATCGAGTACAGTGCTTGTCGCGTACTTTGTCCGGCCGACGCATTATAAAGCATCTCCCACGTAAGACTGAGCGAAGAGTAACTGCCGTACTCCTTTCTTCTGGATATTTTACGTCTTAGATAGTGATTTGCTACGTATGTCAGAGCTGCTCAATGAGAAGCAATATGAATTGATATGATTCGCAGCGTAAAACAATTTACGGTACATTTCCTAACGCTGGAAGGTGACATAGTTTAAGTCTTGAGATTGAAGTCAGCGTGCCGTTCAATAAGACTGTAGCCTTGAATCATATTATCATGGGTCATCTCGTGAGACAAACTAGTGATGCCGCGCAACCCCATTCGATCTCGAGCGAAAGCGTAACTCTTTATTAGTTGGTTAGAACCGAGTACAAAAACTAAAAACTCGACGACTTATAATCTGCGCCCCTATGAATAATCCAATACATGTTGTATACGGCCAAGTAGAGCCCCCAAGGGTTCATTTTGAACGAGGCTATCAAAATACAGCGGTCATAAGACGGGTAAAACTAGTTTTAGCGTGCAGCCTTTGCTAACGAGGCAATATACAAAATTAATTTGATCCGCGTGGTAAGCGCTGCTTTCTGACAGTTTATTCAAACTGAATTATCAGGGACTTGATTCCGTCAAAGATGGTATTTTGGGTATTTATCGCATCCCGATTAGATATTTCCTCTGAAGAAAAATAGCCACTCACCTCGTCGTACATGGGAAAGTGAATTAGCGGCGGGAAGAAGAGAAGTGGCTCTCCGCCGGACAGTCTCAGAAACAGACCCACTGCGTAGCCGCTCAGTGACCCGTACGTATTTGACTTTTCCATGTAGACGACGCAGAGGAGTTGTGGGAAGAGGATGACGTAAACCAGGTCTGCGCACAGGTACCAGAGCCCGTAGATGCTCTTGATTGTCAGCGCCATCAGCGTCGCCAGCAATCCCACGCACACTATTCCGATTCGCATCACGAAGATCACTTCATTTTCGGATGCCTGAAAGTCACTCGCGTGTTTCACCTATGAGCTACAGTAACTCGGATGTTTGTGAGATTTTATCATTTAAAATATGCCTTGTACTACGCTACAGCACACAAGAGAACCCGGATGTCGGAGAATTTCTGGCAAGCGAAGCACAAAAGTTTATTAGGTTGCGCCAAATGTACGCTTTAATATGCACAAATTTCTACCTCTCAGCACATAAATTTGGCCTATTATGCTGTAAAACAAATTTACCACAGCGCATAAAAAAAAGTTAAATTTGTTCATCTATCATCGGGCCAACAATTTTAATTATGTGGCATCTTAGAACTGCGCAAAGGACAAAGCCTGCACACAAAATCAACACAAATATAAGAGAAACTTTCGAGTCTCTTCAATCTCATATTTCATTTTCTGCTTTTACTCAATAAGCGATTTGCTGAATTATTGGCGCACAGATGGCGCTGTATTGCTCGTAAATTGGGGCGCTCCAAGATAAACAGTCGACCAAAAAGCATACATGAGGTCTGATGGTCAGTTTCCAAATATTTCGTGCAAACATGGACGCAGCTGAGAGAATCGACGAGTCAGCAGACGACATCACGGCGGCAGACACGGCACCCAGTCCTGCAAGCACAAATGCGCATATTTCTCTTGTTACTCTGCTCAAGAGCATTCAATCAATGTCTCTCCACTTGTTGCTTATTTGAATTTTTATTGACTTTCGAAAAGCAAACTTGATGAGCGATAAATTTGAACTTGGTCGTGCTCGCAGTCTATTAGAAAAGGTAACTTTGAAGGACAAATCGGAAAAATTCCACATAGTGACCCTTAAAATTTTCTGGCCAACCTTCTCTTTTTGTTCGCGTCAGGGACCAATTTCACAAAATTGTTGTAAACGCAATTGCGTGAAGCGCGCTGGTTGGCCGATTGTGAAATGGATGGTGAGTTACGTTCGTAACACAACCAGTCAATTAGCGCGCTTTCCATAGTTGCAATCGCAAAAGTTGTGATCACAACAATATTCTGAAACTGGGCCTAGATTGCAAATCCCAGAATACTTTTCAAATACAAATATAATTTTTTAAGCCTTATACATAGCGGCTATGCTTTCACTATGGATATGCTTTGGTGTATAATAGTTATTTAAGTGCCCAATTTACCAGGATAAATCCCTTTTAAGAAAACAATTACCAATGAAGGCAATCCAGGGCGGAGTGAGCTGCTGGAAGACTAACGGCACTACCATGTTCCTCTGATCAACCGGGATTGAGTCCACCTTCGTTCCGTTACCCCAGGGTTCGTAATTTGTATATGTCCAATCTGCAATAGTGTCACCGCTAAACATTAGAGTGAAAAAGTACGTTATTATCAACATATATTAAATCATTACATTATCACATATTATGCTATTATCCCCTCCCAAACCCTGCCTTTATGCCTCAACGCGGCGGGAGGGTGACCCTGGGCGTTGGCCAGCGAAGTACGGCGGGGTACATACCCTGACAAGTCTAACTAAGCTGTGAAGGTGGTCAACTTCCAACTCGGTTACACCCAGTTGGGCCTAGCTAAATAAAGGAGGTACCGGTCTAGAAGCCCAGCCAGCTAATGAACGGTTTAAATCTATGGCTACGACAACACTCAGAAAAGGACCCCAGTACCCTGCGCGTCTACTTGCCCATCCCACGGCGGCGGGACGATCAAGCTGTAGACGAGGGGCCGCTAGAAACTCAGGTAGAAGGCCGCTTAACCAAACAGATACCAACAAGCTTCCCCTTTCGATCGCCAC